>SJYC01085740.1:0-14560 GCA_006408675.1 Madoqua kirkii | reverse complement strand
TTTACTTCAGCCATTCATTGTGATATACAACTGTATCAATACAATGATATAAATGTTTTAGACTATCTTAAAGGGAAAAAATTAGTGTGTGGTAAAAAAAAAATCTACAAATGCCCCATGTTTGGGAATCAAACAAGGAGTTTAAAATAATTACTATCAATCACCAAAACGCAATATAGGAAGAACTAAATACAGTAATTGAAAAATATGGGGGAATTTTAGGAAAGATTAGAATGCTGTATAAAAAGAAAATATTCTGGAACTGAAAAGAACTATTTGAAGTCCAGTCACTGAATGGAAACCACAGAGGATTGTATACAACTGAGAGATCAATGAACTTGGAAAGGCGTTCGTGTGGAAGCATTAAAAAATAGATACAGAATTCTATATCAATATTGCTTTCATAAATATGGTGAAATAAAGGCAGCTTCTGGGAAAGGAGGAATTTGTCTGCAGACCCAGGCAGAAGGAATGCCCATCGGCAGGAAGGTCGATATCTGGGTACATGCACACGCTATTTGAATAAACAGGGATTTCCCTTCGAACCAGTACTAAAGAAAATCAAATACACTGTGAGAACTATGACAGTGTAGATGTCTGTTTCATGAGGGCACCAAGAACGGCTTGAGGAACATAAATGCAATTTGACTGTTGTGGGTTTCTTCACTTGGGTGCAAAATTGCATTTTTTTAAAAGCATTAACTAACAGTCAGTCTTAAAGGAAATCAACCTTGACTATTCATCGGAAGGACTGAAGCTGAAACTCCAATACTTTGGCCACTTGATGCAAAAGGTGGACTCACTGAAAAAGATGCTGATGCTGAGGGCAGGAGGAGAAGGGGACGACCCAGGATGAGATGGTTGGATGGCATCACCGACTCGATGAACGAGAATCTGAGCAAACTCCAGGAGATGCTGAAGGACAGGGAAGCCTGGCGTGCTGCCGTCCATGGGGTCGAAAAGGGTCGGACACGAGTGAGCCACTGAACAGCAAGGACAAAAAGAGTCTAACAGGGATAGTGTAACCACTGGAATAAATGCTGGGAAAATGTCTGAAAACAGTCAACAGTTCAAGTACAAACAGCAGGCTAAATACAGAAGAATGTGGCAAAGAAATGAGAGGAAAAAAGAACAGATGGACCAATCAGAAGATGAATGTCAAGCTGACCCACTGAAATGCGTCTGTGTGAGACACTGCATTGTATGAAAATGGACTAAGTGCTCCAGTTAAAAGATAGATTTTCAGGCTGATTAAAAAAAAAAAAGCAAGACACTGCTGTAGGCTGTTAATTTTTTAACGGATAGAAATGTAAAGACACAGATGGAAAAGCATTAAGGTGAAATGAATGATCATACTGGGCTTCTCAGGGAACTTAGACGGCAAAGAATCCCCGTGCAATGCAGGAGACACAGGTTGGATCCCTGGGTCGGGAAGATCCCCTGGAGAAGGAAACGGCAACCCACTCCAGTATTCTTGCCTGGAGAATCCCATGGACAGAGGAGCCTGGCGAGTTATAGTCCGTGAAGTGTGAAAGTCGCTCACTCATGTCCGACTCTTTGCGACCCCATGGACTATACACTCCCCCCATGGACTATACAGGGAATTCTCCAGGCCAGAATACTGGAGTGGGTAGCCTTGCCCTCACTCTTCTCTGAAATGGTTTATTTACTGCCAAGCTCCGGATACCAGGGTTTTCCTGGCGGGTCAGATGGTCAAGAATCCACCTGCCACTGTAGGAAACCTGGGTTCAACCGCTGGGTTGGGAAGATCCCCTGAAGAAGGAAATGGCAACTCACTCCAGTATTTTTGCCCGAGAAATCCCATGGACGGAGGAACGTGGCGGGCTGCAGTCCATGGTGTTACAAAGTCAGATACGACTAAGTGACTAGCACCACACTCCCTGTATGCAAGGCTGCAAGAAGAACAATTCCCCATACGGGAACCCTCTTGGTTGAAATGAGAACTTTCTAATGTGGGACCTGAACCAGTTCTGAAGCAAGTGCGTCTCATTGAGTTACCAGAACCTGCATGTAAATGTGTGTTCAGCTGTGACTTCCTTCAACAGGATGATGTGGGTTCACAATGAGTGTGTGACATTTCCCTGGTCAATCAATAGTTGCGACTTTGCCTTCCAATGCAGGGCGTGTGGGTTCAATCCCTGGGCAGGGTGCAAAGATCCCACATGACTCCCTGTCAAAAAAACGGGAACATAAACCACAGAAGTAATATTGTAACAGATTCGATCAAGACTTTAAAAATAGTCCTTATCAGGGCTTCCTCAGTGTTTCAGTGGGTAAAGAAACTGCCTGTCAATGCAAGAGGCAGGTTCCATCACTGAACCGGGAAGATCTCTCTTGCCGTGGACCAACTAAGCCCGTGCACCCCAGCTACTGAGCTGGCGCTCTAGAGCTCAGGAGCTGCAGCTACTGAACTCACAGTGCCCTAAGGTCGGTGCTTTGTGAGAAGAGACTCCATCGCAAGGAGAAGTCTGCACTTCAGAACCGCAGACCCTGCTCACTGCAACTAGAAAAAGCCCCTTCAGCAACAAAGACCCGGCACCATCAAAAATCAACCAATACAAATTTTCTTAAAAAAAAAAAAAAGAATGAAAATTGTCCCCCCAAAAACCTCCCACTAAAAAAAAATCTCTTAAAAAAGATAAGTGTGAAGGCTGAACCTAAGAAGCCCCACATTGCATAGAATCCAGTCGATTTATAAAAATGACACAGAACTCTCAAGTAGCTGTGACCACCTCCATCCATTGAAACCCTTTATCGCCTTAGAAGGTCTCTGTGCTTAGCACATGTGCCGACGGATCGTGAATGAACGTGACTCTTTTTTTCACCTGCTTGAAGTGCAAGTAAGTCCCTCAGTTGTGTCTGACAGTTTGCAACGTCATGAACTAGACAGTCCATGGAATTCTCCAGGCCAGAATCCTGGAGTGGGTAGCTTTTCCCTCCTCCAGGGGATTTTCCCAACCCAGGGACTGAACTCAGGTCTCCCATATAGAACTCCCAGCTCCCATATCAGCAGGTGGATTCTTTGACCAGCTGAGCCCCTCCAGGGGAGCCCAAGAACGCTGGAGTGGGTAGCCTTTCCCTTCTCCAGGGAATCTTCCCAACACAGGGATTGAATCCAGGCCTCCCACATTGCAGGTGGATTCTTTACCAGCTGAGCCACCAGGGAAGCCCAAGAATCCTGGAGCAGGTAGCCTATCCCTTCTCCAGCGGATCTTCCCAAACGAGGAATCAAACCAGGATCTCCTGTATGGCAGGCAGATTCTTTACGAGCTGAGTTATCAGGGAAGCCCTTCAGCTGTCTGGGAGTAGTGAAATTATGGGATGGAGATATCTAGCTGCAGAGTCCTTCCACATGAACAGAGTTTAGAGTCCTTCTGATCTTGTCTAACGAGGTTGAGCACACAGCAGTCAGTGAGCCCTCAGGCATGAGGGAATAAAGACTGGACCACTCCAGGGAGCAAGCCAGCTTCTGCTTGTTCTTGTCAGCGATGCACCTTCCTCCCCACCCCTCACCCCGGTAAAAGCTTAAACTTTATTATCTTCCCCTTACACAAAAGTATGATGGAGATTTCTTGTTCAGTTTCTAAGTCCTGTCCGATCTGACCCTTTGTGACCCAGTGGACTGCAGCATGCCAGGCCTCTCTGTCCTTCACCATCTCCTGGAGTTTCTGCTTGTTCTAGTCAGCGATGCACCTTCCTCCCCACCCCTCACCCCGGTAAAAGCTTAAACTTTATTATCTTCCCCTTACACAAAAGTATGATGGAGATTTCTTGTTCAGTTTCTAAGTCCTGTCCGATCTGACCCTTTGTGACCCAGTGGACTGCAGCATGCCAGGCCTCTCTGTCCTTCACCATCTCCTGGAGCTTGCTCAAAACCGTGCCCGTTGAGTCGCTGATGCCATCTGACGATCTCCTCCTCTGTCGTCCCCTTCTCCTCCCGCCCTTAATCTCTCCCAGCATCAGGGTCTTTTCCAGTGAGTCAGCTCTTCACATCAGGTGGCCAAAGGATTGGAGCTTCAGCTTCAGTCCTTCCGATGAATATTCAAGGTTGATTTCCTTCAGGGGTGACTGGTTTCACGTCCTTTCTGTTCAAAGAACTCTCAGGAGTCTTCTCCAGCACCACAGTTCACAGAAAGCATCATCGGCACTGAGCCTTCTTTATGGTCCAACTCTCACATCCGTACGTGACTACTAAAAAAACCATAGCTTTGAGTATTCAGACCTCCTTTGTAGGCAAAGTGATGTCTCTGCTCTTTAAAACGCTGTCTAGGTTTTTCATATTAGCTTTTCATCCAAGGAAGAAAGGTCTTTAAATTTTGTGGCAGCAGTCACTGCCCACAGTGATTTTTGGAGCCCAAGAAAAGGAAAGCTGGCACTGTTTACATTTCTTCCCCATCTCTTTGCCATGATAGTAATTAAGAAGGTCTTTTTTGTTATTATTGTTATTTCACAATAATAGACAGAGATTCTCTGTCTATTTTATTTTTCTAATTTTATTTTTCGATAGTCCGTGAGACCTGGCCAAGTAAACCGCCACATTTACCACACTCTGGCTAAAATAAATAAATGAAGACTTAAAAGAAAAATACTTACTCAGGGACTTGCCTGGCAGTCCAGCGGTTAAGAATCCCTCTTGCAATTCGAGGGGACTTGGGTTTGATCCCTGGTCAGGGAGCTAACATTCTGCATGCTGGGTGGCAACTAACCCCTATGCTTCAATGGAAAATCCTGCATGACGCGACCCAGACCCCCGAGTGCTCCCACTAAGACCCGATGCAGCCAAGTAAACAAATATTTTTAAGAAGCTACTTCGATTGTGGCCGTTTCAAACTGTGCCAAGGGCCTTCCTGGTGGACCAGGAGTTAAGGTTCCACTTGCCCGTGTGGGGAACATCAGTTGGATCCCTAGTCCAGGAAGATCCCACATGCCAAGGAGCAGCTTAGCCCGTGCGACACAAATATTGAGCCTGTGCTCTGAAGCCCAGGAGCTGCAGCTAAGGAGGCCTGCCCCCTGGAGCCCACAGGTGGCGAGTCCTGAAGTCCACGCGTCCTCGAGTCCCTGTGCCGAAGCAGGAGGAGCCACTGCAAGGAAAAACCCAAGCACCCCAACCAGAGGGCAGCTGCTGCCAGGGAGCCCGTGTGCACCAAGGAAGACCCAGAATAGGCCAAAACAGATGTATGAAGAAATAGAATTTTGCAGACCGTCAATGCTTCATAATTCAGTGAAGGGCTGTATGCCGGAAACGGATTTGTGAAATGAGAAGATCAATATCACGGTGAGATTGAAGTCATCCTGTCAACTTTTCACCTTAATCCATACTGAAATAAATTACCCTATTATGATGCAGTCTATATTTTGAGTGAAGGTTTTAGCTTCTTGTTAATCCTGTAAACATTATACTGTTGACAAACCGTTAAAAAAAAAAAAGATGCAAAATTTGGGACGTCTCTATGCATTACTTTTTCATCGCTTTCATTTCTCAAGAATTGTCTCCAAAACCAACATCGCTTTCAAGAGCGTACACAGCTCATTTTCATACATTCTCCCTCTTGATATTAAGATAACTATTATTTATGCCAGGGTTGCTGCATTCAAACCACTTAAAACTTCATTGCTGGATATATTTTCCTTCACGTCTGACTGCAAACTAAAGTCATTTAACTTCCTTTCATGATGCGAGAAATGACTTGAAGCCTACAATAGTCTTCATTCATAGTGAGACACGAGTATCATATTCCGGTCCGCCAGAGGAGAAAGTTTCAGGAGTCAGAGATTAGAAAATGCTCCGCATTTTTCAGAAAAAAAGAAAGATAGAAAAACTACAGTGTTGGAGTGGGTTATGATATCAAGGTCAATACTTGGAAAGGTATTGAGTTGCTTGATATTTACACAAATCTATTTCAACAGCAAAGGCTTTGTGAAGATACAATAGAGGGGAAAAAAAGCAGAAAAAATATAAAATCTTGCCATTCTAATTGGCCTAAGAGCTGGCTACTCCAAGGCCATAGATACCGTTGCCAAAATGGAACAAAGCTTTGTATCAAGATACTGAAGTTGGTTTTGTCTTAACAATGGCAGGCTTTTACTGGAACGGGAACAGGAACAGGGAGGAAAATGATACAAATCACATGCAAATGAAATAATTAGACATCAGAGGCTGAACAGACCTGGTCCAGTCTGGGAATGCGTCAGTGGCGCTCTCTGGGGATGGAGTGGAGAAGAATACACACGATAAGACTGATTGAGAGGGGATTCATTTACCTCCAGGTAAACATCTAAAAGTCCATCCTAAATGAGATCAGTCCTGAGTGTTCCTTGGAAGGACTGATGCTGAAGCTGAAACTCCAATCCTTTGGCCACCTGGTGTGAAGAGCTGACTCACTTGAAAAGACTCTGATGCTGGGAAAGATTGAGGGCGGGAGGAGAAGGGGACGACAGAGGATGGGATGGTTGGATGGCATCACCAACTCGATGGACATGAGTTTGGGTGAACTCCAGGAGTTAGTAATGGACAGGTGGTCTGCGGCCCATGGAGTTGCAGAGAGTCGGACAGGACCGAGCGACTGAACTGCACTGAAACGTATAAAAAAATGCTTGTCATCGTCTTACTTTCTCTTCTTTACAAATAGGGTGCCTAAATCACAGAACGTCAGGACACCGCTGGGCTCTGTGTGTTATTGGCACCAGCTCTGCATGGAAGGGATTTTGCATAGAGAGAAAGACGACGTCCGTATTTTATAAGCATAGGCTTAAGAATGGAGAAGGAAGTGGCAACCCACTCCAGTACTCTTGCCTGGAAAATCCCATGGACAGAGGACCATGGCGGGCTATAGTCCACGGGGTCGCAAAGAGTCAGACACGACTGAGTGACTTCACTTCAAAGAATGGAAAGATTATTCAGCCTATTCAAACATCCATCTCTTCCTCTTACTGTTATCTTGGAGGTTTAAATCTGTCCAAAAGATAAAGCGACCACTGAAGCTGCGAGATATTAATGTAGAATCTGTTTACGTGTACCGTGTATCCTCAACCAGGGAAACATCACCCACAGGGAGACAGCAGTTGGATCTTGGGAGGCGTAAAATCCTTACCTCCTTGATGTATAAAACACAGGCGAATGTACTGTACAAATCAGACATAGGCTTTGTCTAACATCCATGGGAGCAGGAGGCGGATCTTAGGGCAAATACATTGAGAAAGGCTCCGTCAGGGGATGGAAAAAGCAAAGCAGATTGGCATTGTCAAAGAAACAAACAGCCCAATCGAAAACTGGGCAGAAGATCTAAGCAGACATTCATCTGAAGAAGACATACAGATGGCCGAGAGACACGGGAAAACATGCTCAACTTTGCTCATTATTCAGTTCAGCTCCGTCGTTCCGCCGTGTCCAATTCTGCAACCCCAGGGGCTGCAACACGCCAGGCCTCCCCGTCCATCACCAGCTCCCCGAGTTCACTCAGACTCATGTCCATGGAGTCAGTGATGCCATCCAACCATCTCTTCCTCTGTCGTGCTCATTATTAAAGGAATGTAAATCAAAACTACACTGAGGTATCACCTCACACTGGCTTGGAAGGCCGTCATCAAAAAACCCACGGACAATCAATGCTGGAGAGGGTGTGGAGAAAAGGGAACCTTCCTACACTTTTGGTCTGACTGTGAACTGGTGCAGCTACTGCGGAGGTTCCTTAAAAAACTCACAGATAGAATTACCATATGATTCTGCAGCCCCACTCTTGGGCATCCGTTACTGCTGCTGTGTAGTCATTAAGTCACGTCTGACTCTCTGCGACCCCATAGACTTTAGCCCACCAGGCTCCTCTGTCCATGGGATTCTCCAGGCAAGAATACTGAAATGGGCTGTCATTTCCTCCTCAGGGGATCTTCCCGACCCAGGGATCGAATCCATGACCCCTGTATTGGCAGTTGGATTCTTTATTGCTGAGCCGCCAAGGGAGCCCCCTGCACAGCTTAAAAAATGAGTCACTTATTTTTCTGTTATTAATTGACTGTGAGTCTATTTGGACAGGGTCACTCAGGTTATTGGAGTTCATTTGGATGAACGCTGCGTAAAGCTACAGGAACAGCGGCCTGAGAACTGGTGTAGTCTTCCTGTTGGGAGCTGAAATGAGTACTCCTGTATTGGCAGTTGGATTCTTTATTGCTGAGCCGCCAAGGGAGCCCCCTGCACAGCTTAAAAAATGAGTCACTTATTTTTCTGTTATTAATTGACTGTGAGTCTATTTGGACAGGGTCACTCAGGTTATTGGAGTTCATTTGGATGAACGCTGCGTAAAGCTACAGGAACAGCGGCCTGAGAACTGGTGTAGTCTTCCTGTTGGGAGCTGAAATGAGTACGTTTGGACTCGCTCAAATTGCTAATGGGGAGGGGAGAAATAGCATATAATCGCTACAAACACACACATTTCCTGTTTCCACCGTTTTCTGGAAATGCGTGATTGACAGTTCCGAATTGAACTTTATGCATCTCAGCATTTTGGAAGGGTTGAAAATACGAGTCATTTTCTACACGTTGCCCCTTATTATTATAATCAAAGTACCTCAACAATTCAGATAAAATATAATTCAGGGTTTGGAGTTCTTCACACGATCACATCAATTCCCCACACTTAATGGATTGCAGAGACGAATGCATCTTGGCAGAAAAACAGTGATGAATTCTTGCCTGTGTTAGTTCCTCAGTTGTGTCTGACTCTGTGTGACCCCGTGGACTGTAGCCCGCTAGGTTCCTCTGTTGATGGAATTTTCCAGGCAAGAATACTGGAGTGGGTTGCCATTCCCTTCTTCAGGGCATCTTCCTGACCCAGGGATCGAACCTAGGTCTCCTGCACAGCAGGCAGACTCTTTATCGTCTGAGCCGCCAGATAAACTCTCAGGAACATCAAATGAATGAATGAATGATGAGTCGACATTAATCAATGAACCTTTCTTTCTAGCTAGACGTGTAAATATCCATGCCTGAACTCCCCAGTCCATGGCACCCTGCAGGGTGTGTCTCTGTATGGATACACGTGCTCACAGGTTCCTGACTGTGTCTAACTCTGGAGGAGAAGGAATGTTTACAAAGTTACAGACATGGAAATCATCCTTCAAATGACTTCACCTCCTCTGAACAACTCAGCAAGCACCTAATTAGTTTAACTCAAAGGCTACGGTAGTTCTTTCTCATCAATATTATATGTCACCACCTCGAGATAAACAGAAATCAATTTAAAAGGGAAGAATAAACAGCTGTCGTAACTCAACAAACAGCCATTAGGATGTAGTCCCCTCTCCTGGAAATGTTTTCTCAGCTCTGCTGTGCATTTTGCCTGAATGTTAGGTCTCCAAGGGGAATAAGATGGTCCCTGTACGGTGTCAATCAGAAAAAGGACTAGACGTTAGAGTTCACTTATCTGCATGATGTCTTTAAACTTGACTTGCAGAATCCTTTTCTGTCAACTTCAGTTCAGTTCCGTTCACTTGCCCAGTCGTGTCCAGCTCTTTGCAACCCCACGGACCACAGCACGCCAGGCCTCCCTGTCCATCACCAGCTCTCAGACCTTACTCAACCTCATGTCCATTGGGTCGGTGATGCAACCATCTCATCCTCTGTCGTGCCCTTCTCCTGCCCTCAGTCTTTCCCAGCATCAGGGTCTCTTCAAATAAATCAGCTCTTCCCATCAGGTGGCCAAAGGATTAGAGTTTCAGCTTCAGCATCAGTCCTTCCAACAAACATTCAGGACTGATTTCCTTTTGGATGGACTGGTTGAATCTCCTTGCAGTCTCAAGAGTCTCCTCCAACACCACAGTTCAAAAGCATTAATTCTTCAGCACTCAGCGTTCTTTATAGTCCAACTCTCACATCCATACATGACCACTGGAAAAGCCATAGCTTTGACTAGATGGACCTTTGTGGCAAAGTAATGTCTCTGCTTTTGAATATGCTGTCTAGGTTGACCATAGGTTTTCTTCCAAGGAGCTAGCGTCCATCAGCTTAAATATACGTAAAGAGCTTTGCGTGCAGAATCAAACTGACAAATGGCTCCCATTTGTATATACATTTACTCACATCCCTTGGTTGTTTTCATGATGAAGTTTTGCAGCAAAGGCACACCCAGTGTAGCAATCCTTCATTCTTCCATAGGTAGAATGAAAGAAGGCTCCACTATGGTCCGTAGCATCTTAAGGTGATTTTTTAAAATGCCCCTCTCCCTTACACGGATCAGGTAGGAAACACAGTATGTCTTCATCCAGTGATGTCTGGCTCATTTTACTCTTGACGTATTTGTCAGAGTGAACTGAACTGCCCCAGTTCTTGGTGGCAGCCCGTAGGATCTTGAGTTAAGGCAGATGGACTCTAGTTTGCCTGACGAGGGATCGAATCCAAGCTCCCTGCCCTGAGCGTGCACAGTCCTGATCATTGGACCAGCAAGGAAATTCCGTGACAAATATTCTTGATTTCTTTTCCAAATTCCAGATCCTTTCACATGGAAGATCCTCACACACATGTAAGCAAATATTTGTATGTGTGTGTGCTCACTCCATCACTCGATAGCATCCGATTCTTAGTTAAGGCAGATGGACTCTAGTTTGCCTGACGAGGGATCGAATCCAAGCTCCCTGCCCTGAGCGTGCACAGTCCTGATCATTGGACCAGCAAGGAAATTCCGTGACAAATATTCTTGATTTCTTTTCCAAATTCCAGATCCTTTCACATGGAAGATCCTCACACACATGTAAGCAAATATTTGTATGTGTGTGTGCTCACTCCATCACTCGATAGCATCCGATTCTTTGTGGCCCCATGGACTGTGGCCAGCCAGTGTATCCTCAGTCACCGAGCTGTGGCCCTGCCAGGCTCCTCCGTCCACGGGATTCTCCAGGCAAGAATACTGGAGTGGGTTGCCATGCCCTCCTCCAGGGGATCTTCCCCACCCAGGGATCGAACTTTCATCTCTTATATCTCCTGCATTGGCAGGCGGATAATTTACCACTGAGCCACTCCGGGAAGCCCAACGTCTAGGTAAATCTTTTCATATCAGATCTCCACACAGCTATACAACACGTATCTGTCTATGCATGCAAATACACACGGATATCAATGCATGTGGAAACTGGTAGTGAGGTAGTGAGGTGGGGAATACTGAGTGCCATTTTGATAAACAGTGCTACAACCATTGGGGATGGATATAGTGAGGCTATTTCCATGTCTGAACATGAACTTATAGAAGTCAAGCTCTGTTTATACGGTGATACGAAATTCTGTTCTCTGCAAATGTTGTTTATAGCACATGATACTTTTTATATTCTATCACTTCTGGTGTCCATCCTTGTGATGGAAGGGATTTTAAGGGAGGTGGGAGGGAGGCTTAAGGAGGACGGGACACATGTATTTCTCTGGCTGATTCACGTTGATGTATAGCAGAAACTAATACGATATTATTAGCATTAGTAGTATTAGGAGGCAAAGTAATTCGCCTCCAACTCAAAATTAATAAATTTGTTTTTAAAAAAGAAAATGAAGTCTAGAAGTTGCCGTAAGAGGGAAATTGCATTGCCTGTAGATGAACAGTATAATCTGACAACTTGGACATAAAAATGCTTTGGTATTTGGGGTTTTCTTTGCCAAGGGTTGGAAGTGGACAGAGAACCTGATTCTGAATGATGTCAACAGAAGACAAAGAAGAAAAAGGCGAGATTAAAGTCACCTTCTTCTATTTAGGCGCCAAAATCTAATGACATGAAATTGATTTCAAATACAGGAGCACAGGCCTTCAGTGGTGGCACGGTGGATAAGACTCTGGCCATCAGTGCGGGAGACAAGGGTTCTGTCCCTGGTCCAGGAAGAATCCATGGGCCTTCGGGCAACTAAGCCTGTATGCCGCAACTGCCGAGTCTCTGCCGGATAGCCAGGAGCCACAGCTACTGAGCCCATGTGGTGCAGGCACTGAAGCCCCCAGGCTTTAGAGCCGGCGTAACACAAGAGAGGCCACCGCAGAGAGCAGCCGGAGCTTGGCAGCTACAGAAAAGCCCGCCCGGCAATGGAGACCCAGCACAGCCAAAAACAAGTGAGTAAAATGCTTTCAAAAACCAAGATACACTCCTAAAAAAGAAAAAAGAAAAAAAAAGAGAGGTGAAAACTAAGGAAATAAAAGCAAACCAAACAATCTCAAATCCAATAAATGATTACAAATATGTTAGATATTAATCCAATTATGTCAATGAATGATAGTATGAGTCACT
Source organism: Madoqua kirkii (assembly GCA_006408675.1). NCBI lineage: Eukaryota > Metazoa > Chordata > Mammalia > Artiodactyla > Bovidae > Madoqua > Madoqua kirkii. The sequence continues at coordinate 2,293 of SJYC01085740.1, read as the reverse complement.
CAGTCGAGTCCAGCTCTATTTGATCCCGGGGACTGTAGCCCACCAGGCTCCTCTGTCCATGAGATTCTCCAGGCAAGAACACTGGAGCGGGTTGCCATCCTCTTCTCCAGGGGATCTTCCTGATGCAGGGATAGGACCCAGGTCTCCTGCACTGCAGGCAGATTCTTTGCCATCTGAGCCAGCTGGGAAGCCCCTGGCTTTAAATGCTAGCACTTTCAATACAAGGATTAAAAGGGAACGGCCCCCGCTCGCCACAACTAGAGACGGTCTGCACAGCAATGAAGACCCAGCACAGCCAAAAATAAATAACTAATATTAAAAAAATCAGCTCCACAACTGTGCACTAGACCTTGGTTGAGGCTTCCCTGGTGGCTCAACTGGTAAAGAATCTACCTGCAATGCTGGAGACCTGGATTCGATCCCTGCGTTGGGAAGATTCCTCCCTGGAGAAGGATACGGCTACTCACTCCAGTGTTCCGGCCTGGAGAATTCCATGGACTGTATAGTCCGTGGGGTCTCAATTGGTCAGACCGGACTGAGTGCATCAGACCTTGGTTCAATGGTTTCGAATAAAATGTATCAAAAACACTGTACTTGACACCATTTTCTTTCACTTTCATTGACCAAACCAGTTCCTCCTCTTTATCTATTTTCTTCCTTCCTCTTGAGTCAGCTAATTCTCTCTCCCCTCATTTATCTGTCTGTGTGCTAAGTCACTGCAGTTGTGTCCATCTCTTGGAGACCCCGTGGATGGCAGCCCACCAGGCTCGTCTGTCCATGGGATTCTCCAGGCAAGAACACTGGAGTGGTTTGCCATGCCCTCCTCCAGGGGATCTTCCCAACCCAGGGATCGAACCTGCATCTCTTGTGTCTCTTGCACTGGTGGGTGGGTTCTTTATCTCTAGTACAACCAGGAACCAGTAATGGTAAGGACGCTGCCTGTCCTTTATCTGTCTGCATATATACAAATTCATATGCTCATCCATACAGGGCCATTTTCCAACAGGTGTTTCAAATTAACAAGAAAAAAGGTGGTCAAGTTTTAGAGGCATGTTCTCAGAGCTGCTGTTGGCCAAACACACATATACAAATTTTCACTTTTTATTATCATGTTGTAATGATTCACAGAAAATTAAAAACAAGCTGTTTCTAGTAGAAAATAGATGGTGGGAACCTTTTGTGGGAGGGGCAATTATTGTTTCTGTCGCGCACACTAAATTTTCAAATTTGAGAAATGCAGTTATCATTGGCTCTCATTTGTTTTTTTTCTTAAATTTCCGGAAAATCAACGCTGAATATTCAGTGGAAGGACTCATGATGAGGCTGAAGCCACCTGATGCAAAGAGCTGACTCAATGAAAAAGATCCTGATGCTGGGAAAGATTGAGGACATTCTGAGAAGCGATGAGATGGCTGGATGGCATCATCAACTCAATGGGCATGAGTCTGAGCAAACTCCGGGAGATAGTGAAGGACAGGGAAGCCTGGCGTGCCACAGTCCGTGGGATCACAAAGAGTCGGACACAACGAAGCCACTGAACAGCAACAGCGAGACGGACTGGAAAAGATTTTGCTGCAGTTTATGTCAGCGTGTTTTTCATATCTTTTCATCTAAGGGTTTTATAGTATCGGGTCTTATATACAGGTTTTCAACCCATTTAGAGTTCATTTTCGTGCATGGTGTAGGGAGTAATAATTTCATTTTACATGCACCTGTCCAGTTTATACAGCAGCACCTATCGAAGAGACTTGTCTCTTTTCCATTATATAGTCTTGCCTCCTAAACTCAAAAGCTTTCTGCACAGCAAAGGAAACCATCAACAAAATAAAAAGAAGACCCACAGAATGGGAGAGAAATACTAGCAAGCAATGCAACCGACAAGGGATTAACTTTCAAAATCTACAAGCAGTTCATGCAACTCAATAATAAAAATAGTAGAAAGAAAGCAACCAAAAAATCCAGTCAAAAAACTGGGGAGAATGAACCATCGAGACATTTCTCTAAAGAAAACATATTGATAGACAAGAGGGGCGTGAAAAGAGCCCAACATTGCTAATTATTAGATACGTGCAGATCAAAATGACAGCGAGGTATCAGGTCACACCCATCAGAACGGCCATCATCCAAAAATCCACAAACAAGAGATGCTGGAGACACTGTGGAGAAAAGGGGAACTCTCTTACATTGTTGGTGGCAGTGGAAATTGGTACAGCCACTATGGAGAGCAGTATGGAAGTTCTTTAAAAAAACAACTTAATAACTATCATATGATCCTGCAGTCTCACTGCTGGGC
>SJYC01085738.1:0-129214 GCA_006408675.1 Madoqua kirkii | reverse complement strand
AAATACAGCCGAAGGCCACCCTGTCTTTCAGGAACAAGAAGCTAATTGCTTATGATGCCAATTAAGCAGCCTCGGGGGCTCAGTTGGATCTTTTTCTGGAGAACAGACATGACAAGAACTTGTAACATTACGGCTTACACAAACGGTGAAGATGAGTTCTTATGACTTATTCACATTGTAGAACAAGAAAACTCCTAAACCGAGACCCAGAGGAACTGGAAAACTGCTTCAAGATTCCTCAGCAAATAATTAATTAGCCACAAGGACATAATCAAAATGATGAACCTTGTTCTAATGTTTTACTCCCGCCTTATGTTTCTTTTGACACAAAGGTCAGGCAGATTAGATTATCTGGAATACTAGGCATAATAATCAGTTCCACGCAAAATGGCAACCCACTCCAGGATTCTTGCCTGGAGAATCCCAGGGACAGAGGAGCCTGGTGGGTCGCACAGAGTTGGACACGACTGAAGCGACTTAGCCGCAGCAGCAGCAGCAGTGATTGCTTACTGGGCTAAGTTCTGCCTACAGCTTAACATATGTTATTTACATTTCTTCAACACTTTTGAGCCTGCAATGATTATTCCCATTTGAAAGAAGCAAATTGCGTTTGGACAAAGATTAAAGGTTATTCCCAAAACCCAGAGCTAGAAACTTTTAGAGGACATCATAACTAAAGGAATAGTTCATTGGAAAAGTGAGTATTTTTCCTGGGGATAAATCCAGAAAAGAAGAAAACTAGAAAATTCAGGCACCCCAGTGTTGATGGCAGCACTATCTACAACAGCCTGGACCTGGAAACCACATACATGTCCATCAACAGACGCATAGCTAACAAAGATATGGTACGTATATAGAATGGAATATTTGCTAAGTCACTTCAGTCTCGTCCGACTCTGTGTGACCCCATAGACGGCAGCCCACCAGGCTCCCCCACCCATGGGATTTTCCAGGCAAGAGTACTGGAGTGGGGTGCCATGGCCTTCTCCAAAAATGGAATATTACGTAGCCATAAAAATAAGGAAATAATGCGAATTGCAGGTACATGGATGGACCTAGTGATGATCATACCAAGTGAAGTAAGTCAGACAAAAGACAAATATCATGCGATACTGGTTACATGTGGAATCTAAAATATGACACAAATTAGTGTGTTAGTAGCTCAGTCATGTCCAACTCTTTGTGACTCCATAGACTGAGGCCGCCAGGCTCCTCTGTCCATAGGATTCTCCAGGCAAGAAGACTGGAGTGGGTTGCCATTTCCTCCTCCAGGGGATCTTCCCAACCCAGGGATCGAACCAGGGTCTCCGGCCTTGCAGGCAGATTCTTTACTGTCTGAGCCACCAGGGAGTTCCCATAAACTAAGTAATCTATGAAACAGATACAGATCCACAGACATAGACAAACTTGCGGTGCCCAAAATGGAAAGGGAGGGGGAGAATAAATTAGGAGATTCGGGATTAACATATACACACGACTGTATATAAAATAGATAACCAAGGGCCCGCCATATAGCACAAGGAACTCTACTGAATAGTTCACAATAACCTTCAAAGGAAGAGAGTCTGAAAAAAAGTGGACGCATATATGCATGACTGGATGACTGTGCTGTACACCAGAAACTAACACAGCGTCACCAATCAACTATTCAATTTTTTAAGTCAGTATTTCATTTTTATAAATTCTAGCAGAGCCTGGTGGGCTGCAGTCCATGGGGTCACTAAGAGTTGGACACGACTGAGAGACTTCACTTTCACTGTTCACTTTCATGCACCAGAGAAGGAAATGGCAACCCACTCCCGTGTTCTTGCCTGGAGAATCCCAGGGGCGGGGGAGCCTGGTGGGCTGCCGTCTACGGGGTCGCACAGAGTCAGACACGACTGGAGCGACTTAGCAGCAGCAGGGTAAAAGCCCACAAAATATTCTGCAGATTTTCAGGAGGCAGATATTTTTTGTCACTCTTCTCTTTCATGCTAAGAGTTCCCAATTCCATTGTCCTGTTGTTATTTTTACCCTGATGCACACACACACACACACACATGCACACACACAAATGTGTATTATATTACTCGGGCCTTCAATCTGTTAACTAAATCCTAGTGGAAATTTTTTTTCCTCCTTCTAAGCAATTTGTAAATCTTCACGTGTAAATATAGAGACTCTTGGCTATGGAATACATCATGATCTTCACGTCTATAAGTCTATCACCCCATTAAAAATTAATGTAATATGCATAAGGAATAAGGTCCTACTGTAGGGCATAGGGAAGTATCATCAATATCCTGTGATGAGCCGTAATGGAAAGGAATATGAAAAAGAATGGAAAAGAATATATATGTGTGTGCATATATTTTTATATACTTATATACATGCACACACACAGTTAACTACAAAGCGGCACTTGTTATCCACCTCTACAAGGATTAAATCAAGTGCTGCTGCAAGCTGCCGACCTTCAACATCCCCTGCAAGAAGCTCAGGGTAGAGAGCAAAAACAAGGCATTCTGGGAAAACTGGCAGGTCTTCAGACAGTTAGATATTTTCAGGAGCTGATTTTATGAGCCCAGTTCTTGTGGCTCACCTCATATCTAGAAAAGCACTACATTTCTTCCTGGTGATGACTGTTCCTCGTGATGAGTGAAACCTTCTGCAAAAAAGTAAGTGCCTGCCTTTACGAAAATGACATCAATACTGACTTTCCCCTTTGCCTCTTTGGAGTATCTCTCGGAGCTACCTGAGGTGCTTGCAACTTCCTCCCTAAAGCCCAGTAACTTTTTTCTCTCTAGTTTTAGACATAAGAATAAGGTTCAGTCATCTCCATAAAAAGATGATTATCCAAGTGGGCAGATTGTGAAGAAATATATTGCACAGAGAAGTGGGCTTGGTCCATAGAGACGCAGGCTTGGTCCACAGAGATTGAGGACTTGGTCCGTAGAGATGTGGGCATTGTCCACAGAGACGCAGGCTTGGTCCACTGAGATGGGGGCTTGGTCCAATGAGATGAGGGCTTGGTCCACTGAGATGGGGACTTGGTCCAATGAGATGTGGGCTTGGTCCACTGAGATGGGGGCTTGGTCCAGTGAGATGGAGGCTTGGTCCAATGAGATGAGGACTTGGTACCCAGAGATGCAGGCTTGGCCCACTGACCACAGAGACCTGGGCTTGGTCCACAGAGATGCCGACTCAGTCCATAGAGATGACTCGGTCCTCAGAGATGCTGAATTGGTCCACAGAGATGCCAGCTTGGACCACACTCCTGTACATCATCGGTGCGTAAGAATGATCCAGTCTGTAACCAGGAAGGGTGGGATGGGGTGGACGATAGGAGGGAGGTTCAGGAGGGAGGGGACATATGTATGCCTACGGCTGACTCATGTCAATGTTTGGCGGAAACCAACGCAATGTTGTTAAGGCGATTATCCTGCAATTAAAAAGAAACACTTAAAAAATGATTCAGTTTGTGGAAATGATTTGAGGCTTTACCTGGTCATTAGCCATCAGGGGTTCTGAGTAATGTTCGCCGGTGCCTGCTTGGGGCTTGATGCTTGGCGATCTCCTGTCTGTCACTCCGTCTGATCACACAAAGCGGCAGGAATGTGCACCATGAGAGGACTCGTGCCCACTGCAAGCGGAATCCATCACAAATGCACTCACCTACAGACTTCTCTCGTGTCTACCTCGTCAGGTAATAACATTATTGGAAAATCCTGTCAGATCATAACTTCCCCTGTGTACCGAGGGTTTTGCCCTAAAGTCTATTATTAGCCTTGTTTATTTTAAGATAAATGCATCACTGTGAAGAGTTTCCTCTGCTCACCAGCCAATTCATGAATTATTACCTCAAAGATTTTTTGCATACAGATTTGTAAGGGAATGCCACAGAATGAATTATTTTTCTGGATATGAACATTTTATCTCATTGACAAAGAGGATTTAAGAGCAATCAACGTTACATACAGTTTTATACTGAGTTTATAGACATATCAGTTAGCATTGTCGATGCCTGTATATATGTGTATGTGCGTGTTTTAACTATTTGATGTAGTTATAATTACAGAGATTATAAAGGACTTTGACAGGGCACCGGAGTTGGGTTAGATGCAAAATGCAGGAGGGGGAAAAAGGAGAACTTTCTAAACTAAGGAAGATAAAGATGAATGGAATTCTGCCATTTGCAACAACGTGGACGGACCTAGAGATTCTGATGCTGAGTGAAGTTAAGTCCGAGGGAGAAAGACAAATACATATGATATCATTTATGTGTTGAATCTTAAAAAAACTAAAGCAAGTGAATGTATGTGTAAAATCAGAAACAGAACTCACGGATACAGAAAATAAACGAGTGGTCACCAGCTGGGAGATTGAGACCAGAGGAGGATAATTCAGGATTAAGAGGGACTGACTACTATGTACAAAATCAACAACGACTGCATTGGGAATACACTGCATATAGCCAAAGCTTTTCATTGGTAAGGCAGACTTTGAGCTCTCCAAAATTCACCTTTTCTAGTGGCAGAACTTCCCAGAGGTTTATGGGAAAAAGCTCTCAGAAATGAGCTGGTTTTATTTGCAATCTCGCTGCAACTGCTTTGCTCAAAATTTTAATAGCTATAAACCAACACACGGAGTTTACAAAACTTAACAAACTGTAAAAAGTGAAGTACATGTATATTCCCAGAGGTATCTGTAACACTGTGCTGAGTCTACTTCCATTTTTTTTTTGAGATGCTCCAAGCCCCCCCGCCCAACACACACACACACACATACACACGTTGTCTGCTTAGTTGCTCAGTTGTGTCCAACACTTTGCGACCCCATGGAGTATAGCCCGTCACGCTCCTCTTTCTATGGGATTTCCCAGGCGAGAATACTGGAGTGGGTTGCCATTTCCTTCTTTAAGATAATTGACATTAAAATGTCATATACTTTAATAAGATGTATAAATATTTTTAAGTGGTTTTTTTTTTTGATGTGGAACATTTTAAAATCTTTCTTGCATGTGTTACAATATTGCTTCTGCTTTACGTTTTGGTTTCTTGGCCACGAGGCATGAGGGATCTTTGCTCCCTGACCACGGATCAAATTGCTGCCTCCTCATTGGAAGGCAAGGTGTTATGCCGTGGACCACCAGGGAAGTTCCTATAAGGTGCATTTTAATCATAAAATTTATATGCGAGGAAATGCACAATACATTTGTTTTCCATGGGTTTATTAGATATGTGTTGCATTCCTTGCTTACATGCTTAGTTATGTCCAACTCTTTGCACCTCCATGGACTGTAGCCCACCAGACTCCTCCATCCACGGGATTCTCCAGGCAAGAATACTGGAGCGGGTTGCCATTTCTTCCTCCAGGGGATCTTCCTGATGTACGACTACCACTATCACCAAATCGAAGAACAGAACCTGAGCAGGAATTCACAAGCCTACCTCTTGCTAAAGAGACGTCTACTTGCCATAGAGGTGTCTGCTGCTGTTGCTGCTAAGTCACTTCAGTTGTGTCCGACTTTGTGCAACCCTATAGATGGCAGCCCACCAGGTTCCCCCATCCCTGGGATCCTCCAGGCAGGAGTACTGGAGTGGGTTGCCATTTCCTTCTCCAATGCATGAAAGTGAAAAATGAAAGTGAAGTCACTCAGTCGTGTCTCACTCTCAGCGTCCCCATGGACTGTAGCCCACCAGGCTCCTCCATCCATGGGATTTTCCAGGCAGGAGTACTGGAATGGGGTGCCATTGCCTTCTCCAATAGAGATGTCTACTCTCTTCCAAACAGCAACTTTCTCTCCCAGAGTAACACCAAGGAAATCATTCTGCACGTTGGCTTTAACTGCAGATGTCTCAGCTCATCCTTATAGTAGAGACATTCAAATGTGAAAGGAGATTAGGTGTGATGTAGCAAGAAATGATTCATGTCCATCATTTCAGAGATGTGCTTACAGGAAATAGTTCCCATGTATTTCCTCATTCAGAGCTTCGCAGCTGGCTCAGTGGAATCCGCCTGCCAATGCCGGAGATGCAGGTTTGATCCCTCAGTCAGGAGGATCCCCTGGGCTATAGTCCACTGGGACCCAAAGATTCAGACATGACTTAGGGACGATACAATAACAACAGCAACACATTTATTCATTCCGCTGTTAGTAGGCAACTGTATTGTTTCGTGTTTTTAGCAATTATATATGTTATAAAAGACTCTTCAGCTCATATAAGTGAATAACAAACAAAAAACAAACAACCCAATCAAAAAATAAAATAAACAGAAGACCTAAATAGATCTTTTTCCCAAGAAGACACACAGATGGCTAAGAGGCACATGAGAAGCTGCTCAGCATCACTAATTACTGGTGAAATGCAAGTGAACCAAACAAAGAGGAATCACCTCACACTTTAACAATTCCCTTGATTACAGTGTCTACAAATGATAGACACTAGAGAGGGTGCGGAGAAAGGGAGCTCTCTGACACTTTTGGTGGAAATGCAAATTGGTATAGCCATGATAGGCAACACAATGGAGGTTCCTTAGAAAACAAAAGGTAGAATTACTATCTGACACCAGAATCCTGGCCATACATCCAGAGAAAACATTAACTTAAAAAGATACACACACCTCAGTGTCCACGGCAGCATTATTCACAAAAGCCAAAATCGTGGAAACAACTTGAATGGCCTTTGACACAAGAAAGGGTGAAAAAGCTGTGGTACATATACATGGTGGAATATTACTCAGCCATAAAAAATGAGATAAAGCTTTTCACAGCAACAAGGATGAATCACAGTGACTTAAGTAAGGCAGACAGAGAAAGGCAAGTATCCCATGGTATCACTTGTATGTGGAATGTAAAATATGACACAGATGAATTTATCCAAGAAACAGACTCACAGACCTGGAGAAAAGATACGTGGTGGGTGAGTCTATGAGGTCATAAAGTTGGGCAAAACTGAGCACGTAAGCTAAGCTAAGCTAAGCTAAGCTAAGTCACTTCAGTCGTGTCCGACTCTGTGCGACCCCATAGACGGCAGTCCACCAGGCTCCCCTGTCCCTGGGATTCTCCAGGCAAGATCACTGGAGTCGGCTGCCATTTCCTTCTCCGAGCACGTAAGCACAGTATAAATTATATTAGGAATAGAGCCAGTCAACACAGTTATAAAAGCATCCTAAAGTCTTACTGGTTTTCATAAAGCCAGGCAAACATAATGAAATAGGTTAATCTGTTGTACAAATATACATATACGAATCCTAAAATATCATTAATCAAAAAATCCTCTGTGTTCCCACAGTTGAGGGAGCGGTGAAGATACATGAAGTAAAAATTGTTCAGTTGTGTCTGACTCTTTGTGAACCCCATGGACTGTATAGCCCGCCAGGCTCCTCCATCCATAGGATTCTCCAGGCAGGAATACTGGAGTGGGTTGTCATTCCCTTCTCCAGAGGAAGATAAAGTAGGAGAGAAATTGGACCATCATTTCTCAAGAGCAGTATCTGTGAGGCCTCGAACTCACTTCTTCACTGCGTTCCCTAGGATGCCCAGGCCCGTCAAGTTAAGAAGCATACAAAAGGGATCCTCCTTGGACTGGAGTCTCCCACGAATGAGGAACAAGCTGTGTTGATTCAGTTCAGTTCAGTCACTCAGGCATGTCCGACTCTTTGCGACCCCATGAATCGCAGCACGCCAGGCCTCCCTGTCCATCACCAACTCCTGGAGTTCACTCAGACTCACATCTATCGAGTCAGTGATGCCATCCAGCCATCTCATCCTTGGTCGTCCCCTTCTCCTCCTGCCCCTAATCCCTCCCAGCATCAGGGTCTTTTCCAATGAGTCAGCTCTTCACATGAGGTGGCCAAAGTACTGGAGTTTCAGCTTTAGCATCAGTCCTTCCAAAGAAATCCCAGGACTAATCTCCTTTAGGATGGATTGGTTGGATCTCCTTGCAGTCCAAGGGACTCTCAAGAGTCTTTTCCAACACCACAGTTCAAAAGCATCAATTCTTTGGCGCTCAGCCTTCTTCACAGTCCAACACATAAACAGATGGCACACTCGGATTAGCACGCCAGGCCTCCCTGTCCATCACCAACTCCTGGAGTTCAGTCAGACTCACATTTATTGAGTCCATGATGCCATCCAGCCATCTCATCCTCGGTCGTCCCCTTCTCCTCCTGCCCCCAATCCCTCCCAGCATCATAGTCTTTTCCAATGAGTCAGCTCTTCACATGAGGTGGCCGAAGTACTGGAGTTTCAGCTTTAGCATCAGTCCTTCCAAAGAAATCCCAGGACTAATCTCCTTTAGGATGGATTGGTTGGATCTCCTTGCAGTCCAAGGGACTCTCAAGAGTCTTTTCCAACCCCACAGTTCAAAAGCATCAATTCTTTGGCGCTCAGCCTTCTTCACAGTCCAACACATAAACAGATGGCACACTCGGATGCTTACCATGGGTTTAAGTTCCTTCCTTGATGTGTGTGCAAATCGTGGCTTGATCATGAATCAACGCTGCATCACTCATCATAGAGTGAATAAGGGTGAGCAGTTCATATTGTTTTTGTGGTTGTATTTGCTAAGTCGTGTCTGACTCTTGTGACCCCCTGGACTGTAGCCTGCCAGGCTCCTCTGTCCATGGGATTCTCAGAGCAAGAATACTGGAGTGGGTTGCCATTCCCTTCTCCAGGGGATCTTCCCGACCTGAGTCTCCTGCATTGCAGGCAGATTATGTACTGACTGAGCTATGAGGGAAGCCGGTAGTTCATATGGTTACTAGATACAGGTTAACAGTTGCTTAATAGTTAATAACTGCTAACAGGTGGTGCTAGTGGTAAAGACTCTGCCTGCCCAAGGCAGGAAACATAAGGGGCATAGGTTAAATTCCTGCATTAGGAAGATCCCCTCGAGGAGGGCATGGCAAGCCACTGCAGTATCTTTGCCTGGAGAATCTCATTGAACAAAGGAACCTGGCGGGCTACAGTCCATGGGGTTCACAAAGAGTTGGACACAACTGAAGTGACTTAGCAAGCATGAATAACTGATGATAATGTTAGTAGTTAATAATATACGTTAACAGTTCATACAGTTAATTGGAATTAACCAGGGTCAAACTATTTTAACAGGTTCACTACTATGCATCTGTTGTAGAAACACGAGCTTTGCCATTTCCCAAATATGTATCAGAGACCTCAAACGCCATTGCTTGGCATTTTGTTGTTCCTCTCCCCGACAAAGGAACACAGTCTGAATGTTTAGCTCTTTCTCTGAAATTATGTAAATTGGAAACCTTTATGCCCCCAATAATACTGTTTTACCATATACCAGAAAATGCTTAGAAAAGTACCGTGAATTCATCGAACAGATATGTGAAACACTGTACGCCTCTCTGTTTATTTGCTGGGTTATAATCTTGCACAGTTCATTCCAAAAACAAATTTCCATAGTAACGCAATGTTTTTTTAAGATGCACTGACCCACGGAGTTGCAGGTCTTCAGTCATAAGCTGGCAGCTGTCCTTGAGGGAGCTAAAAAGAAACCTCACATTAATGCAAAACACCTCCAACAGAAGCACGTTCTGTTTTCACAAAACCTGCTTTTGAAATAGATGTTTGACTAATACCCTTTTTATTGAAATGCTTAACAGCTGTCTCCCCACTTTGGGTACGGAGCAATTCCGTGATACCCAGAAGTACTGAAATGTCAAAGATTTGGTGGCTCTCTTTCCGATATTTGTTCCTTACTCACTCAGTCGTGTCCAACTCTTTGCGACCCCATGGACTGCAGCACGCCAGGCCTCCCCGTCCATCACCAACTCCCAGAGTTTACTCAAACTCAGGTCCATCGAGTCAGCGATGCCATCCAACCGTCTCATCCTCTGTCGTACCCTTCTCCCGCCCTCAATCTTTCCCAGCATCAGGGTCTTCTCCTTTGCATCAGGTGGCCAAAGTACCGGAGCTTCAGCTTCAGCCTCAGTCCTTCCAATGAATATTCAGGGCTGATTTCCTTTAGGATGGACTGGTTGGATCTCCTTGCCATCCAAGGACTCTCAAGAGTCTTCTCCAACACCACAGCTGGAAAGCATTAATTATTTGGCGTTCAGCCTTCTTTATGGTCCAAGTCTTATACTTGTACACAACAACCCATAGCTTTGACTAGATAGACCTTTGTTGACAAAACTAATGTCTCTGCTTTTTAATATGATGTCTAGGTTTCCAGCTTTTCCTCCAGTACTGATCAACAACAATTTCCATTTCCTGACATGTCCTGTGGTTCATAGACATCATGAATCTGCTTATATCCATCACTTTTTTTTTTTCATTCCAATATTGTCTCCAAACTGTAGCTAAGATACTGGGAAGGTGATTTCAATAGAACTTTCCTTTGGAAGAACATCCCCATCCTGAACCATGGCTGATTCATGTCAATGTATGGCAAAAACCAATGTATGGCAAAAACCACTACAATATTATAAAGTCATTAGCCTCCAATCAAAATAAATAAATTTTTTTTTAAAAAAGAGCTTCTCCATTTCAGTAGAATACTTGATATTTAAATAAGTTTGAGATTCCTGAACCATGGTGTCTAAAGGAAATCCTTTGAAGACGTTGACTTGTTTGTCATGGAAATACTGAGAAACAGGCTTTTTAGTCACCAGTTATTTCCCATTGGTTGTATCAAGGCCATTGGAAATTATCTGCCTTATCAAGCTGCTGCTGCTGCTGCTGCTGAGTCGCTTCAGTCATGTCCGACTCTATGTGACCCCATAGACGGCATCCCACCAGGCTCCCCCATCCCTGGGATTCTCCAGGCAAGAGCACTGGACTGGGGTGCCATTTCCTTCTCCAATGCATGAAAGTGAAGAGTGAAAGTGAAGTCGCTCAGTTGTGTCCGAGTCTTAGTGACCCCATCGACTGCAGCCCACTAGGCTCCTCTGCCAATGGGATTCTCCAGGCAAGAGTACTGGAGTGGGGGGTCATCGCCTTCTCCAAGCTAGGGGATTAAAATCAACAGGGAAACAAAACCCTGAGGTCAGGACTTTCCTCCCAAAGCATGGGACTTGGGTTTCAAGAATTAACATCCCACAGGTCTCGGGGTGACCGTGCCCACATGCCACAATCGGGGAGGCCCACCTGCTTCCAAGTCTGACAACTGAGATCAGAGACCGTGTGCTAAGCCGTCTCAGTTGAGTCTGACTCTCCGCCATCTCATGGACCGTGTAGCCCGCCAGGCTCCTCCATCCATGGGATTCTCCAGGCAAGAATACTGGAGTGGGTTGCCATTTCCTTCTCCAGTAGATCCTCCCAACCCTAGGGATCAAACACAAGTCTCCTGCCTTGGCAAGCGGGTTCTTTACCACTGAGCCACCTGGCAAGCTGACATTTCACTGACACTTTAGCTGTACTGATGTTCAGACACTGCGTCTTCAGTTCTAAATGAAAAAGACTTTCTGAAAAATGTGTATAGTGGTGGTGTAACTTTCTTTGCTTAATTCCTTCAACTTTCCCTTTAAGTCGTTTATTTTTTATTCCGATGGGGACCATTTTTGAAGTTTTTATTGAACCTGTTATGATAGGTCTTTGTGGGGGGTTTTTTTTTGCCACAAGGCATGTGGGCCCTCACCTCCACGACCAGGGATGGAGTTCACACCCCTTGCACTGGAAGGCGAGGTCCTAGCCGTTAGCTCACCAGGGAAGCCCTGCTTTGTTCAGCTGCTTGAAGAACGCTGTGAAACCCTGACTAACTCCTGCTCTCCAAAGTTAGTTTCAAAACAATCAGCAGAAAACAGGTCTGGCAACAAAGAAAGATGAAAACTCAAGGGCTAGAAAAGCTCTTGAGACTGTATCTTTCAGATAATGGCAAACTAGACAAAGGAAGAGACCCTGATGCTGGGAAAGACTGAAGGTGGGAGGAGAAAGGGATGACAGAGGACGAGATGGTTGGGTGGCATCACTGACTCCATAGACATGAGTTTGAGCAGACTCCAAGAGCTGGTAATGGACGGGGAAGCCTGGCGTGCTGCAGTCCATGGGGTCACAAAGAGTTGGACACGACTGAACAACAAAAGAAATCAGATAAAAATTTACAGTGGAAAAACAAACACTAGAAAAGCTGGACAAATTGCCAGTCTAGGTTCAATACAGGATACAGGACGCTTGGGGCTGGTACACTGGGATGACCCAGAGAGATGATCTGGGGAGAGAGGTAGGAGGGGGGTTCAGGACTGAGAACTCATGCACACTCGTGGCGGATTCATGTCAATCATGGCAAAACCAATACAGTATTGTAAAGTAAAATACAAATAAATCAATAATAATAATTTTTTTAAAGTGTGACAATAGTTATTAGGTCAATTTGTGGTGATTTTCTCCTAAGACTGTCTCCTAACTGTTGAAGAGGCACCTGAAATGCTGTGATGGTGAACAAATATTTTAATAGCCTCATACATTGTGCAGGAGAAATTGGATGCAGTGCCCACAGGCACTGATAAGATTTTCTGTGCTTTGGATGGCGATCCTGAAAGTTATGTCCTAGTGGTAAGTGTGAGCTAGAAGACGTCTACCCAGCACCAGAGTGAAAACTCAATCGACCCTGGAAAATACGTCACGATTATCTAGGATTAGCAACGCCCACAGCCATCCAGTGGCAGCAAATGAAATTTAAAAAAAAATTTTTTCCCCCTGAATGAAGAAAAAGTCATTCAAGACCTACAGTTATTCCTCTGTCTTCATGTATAACATCTGGTCCTCCATTTGAAATGATGAGGTACTTGAAGGCATTAAAAAGAAATGACATCACCAAAAGCCAAGAGAAATAACGATAAAACAGCAATGAAGAATGAGCATGTTGTCGTATCTGAAAATGACAAAATACAAAACTGTTTTCAAGATTTTTTTCCCCGCCCCTACCCCCATCCCCTGCTCATCATTTTTAAAGTGTTTATTGAACTTGTCACAGTATTTCTTCTGATATTCATGTTCTGGCTCTTTGAACTCGAGGCATGTGGGGTTCAGCCCCCCAATCAAGGACGGAACCCAACATACGCTGTGTGTGTTACAAGAGTTCTAGCAAAAATGTTCACTTTGGGACTTCCCTGGTGGCTCAGTCGAGACAAATCCACCTGCCAAGGCAGGAGAGGTGGGTCTTGTCCCTGGTCCTGGAAGATCCAGCGTGCCACGGAATAAATGAGCCAGTGGACCACAAGTACTGCTCTTCCAAAGCCTGGGAGCTGTAAATACCGAGCGCAGGGGCTGCAACCGCTGATGCCCGAATGTCCTAGAGCCTGGTTTCACAGCCGGAAAAGTCACAGCAATGAGAAGGTTGTACACGACAAGCAGAGAGTCACCGAGACCAGAGGAAGCCCCGCTCTCAGCAACGCAGCACAGCCCCAAATAAATACAACTATTTTCACAAGTGTTTCCTTTCTGCAACTGGTAAAACCATGAGGATGTCTATCTTTATTATCACCTTCTCAAGCTGATATCTCAGAGGGGAAAGCCAGTCTTGTTTCAAGGAGCAATGAATAAAACCATTCAACCAAGTGTGCGATTCTCAAAAAAGGAAAAACAAACTGTAAAGATTCCAGTTGAGAGGGCTTATCATCTGAATGTCTTCATTTAGTAGATTTATTGTGTCGAAAGATTCACAACCCAACGTAACTATAAATCATTTCACTGCAATAAATGTAACGATAGATCATTTGCCTGTGAACATCTGCTGTGTGACATTCCTTTTATATTAACAGCGGATGTAAAAATTCACCAACTTCCCTGGTGATTCAGGTGGTAATGAATCTGCCTGCAATGCTGGACACCTAGTTTCGATCCCTGGGTTGGAAAGATCCCCTGGAGAAGGGAAGTGGCAACCCACTCCAGTATTCTTACCTGGAGAATCTCATGGATGGAGGAGCCTGGTGGGCTACAGTCCACACGGTCGCAAAGACTATGAAACAGCCACGTTTATGATTTAATATACCAATTAATATCCTAGTATCTAAACATTGCGTAGAACTTTGTCTTTTCCCCTTATTTGTGTTCATTCAGGAAAATGCCTGCAGTTTACTAAGTGGCTGCAGGTCTCTTGGGGAAATCAACAGGGGTAGACTTGAGTTTTATCATACACCCGTGAATTATTTACAGGCTCTTTGCTCAAAAATACTCCTTCCTCAGTAGAAAACACCCTATGTCAATAAGTTGCTATGACTCTGAACACTGGCTAAGATCTGTGATCTCTTATGATAGTGACTTATGATTTTGCCAGGAAGAGCTAGAATATTTCCGTCTTTGTATATCAAGCAGCAGCTATTTGGTTACGACAAACCTAGACAGCATATTAAAAAGCAGAGACATCATTTTGGCAACAAAGGTCCGTCTAGTCAAAGCTATGGCATCCCCAGTAGTCATGTATGGATGCGAGAGCTGAACTATAAAGAAGGCTGAGTGCCGAAGAATTGATGCTTCTGAACTGTGGAGTTGGAGAAGGCTCTTGAGAGTCCCTTGGACTGCAAGGAGATCCAACCAGTCCATCCTAAAGGAGATCAGTCCTGTGTGTTCATTGGAAGGACTGATGCTGAAGCTGAAACTCCAATCCTTTGTCCACCTGATGGGAAGAAGTGACTCATTGGAAAAGACCCTGATGCTGGGAATGATTGAAGGCAGGAGGAGAAGGGGACAACAGAGGATGACATGGTTGGATGGCATCACCGACTTGATGGACACGAATCTGAGCAAACTCTAAGAGACAAGGAAAGACAGGGAAGCCTGGAGTGTTGTAATCCACGGGGTTGCAAAGAGCTGTACACAGCTTAACAAGTGACCAACAAGAACAATTAAGTTATTTCATTTTCTGAGGACCCTGATCAGTGAGTTCAAGACTCTGAAATCCAACATACACCCTCATGCTGGTCTCCTGTGGAATAGTTCATATAAGAAAATTAAGTGTACTCTACACTTCACCCCCTCAGGAGCCCTTGACTCAAACGGAAAGGGAACACAGAGTACAACTCTGATCTTTCCAGGAAAAAGAAAAAAAATCCTAACAGCAAAATCTAGAAAGATCAAACTGTTTTCAACAGTGTCTGAGAACAGACTTCAAGAATACTCACAGAAAACTTAATAACTGAAACAAACAAAAAAATGGTCAAGCTAGAAATTGATACCGAGTAAAAAATACTTCTTGATTTCAGAAAGTTTAAAAAAAAAACTTTTTTTTGGACATACGAAATGTTGAGGTAGTTTATCAGAAGCAGACCTGTAGTATAAGAAATCTCATGAGAAAAAGAAATTTTACCAGGTGGGAATATGGATCTAATCCTAGTAACAAAGAAGTATAGTAAAAGTACATGAGTGTGTCTTCCCTGGTTGTACAAGGGACAGGAATCTGCTTGCAGTATCAGGGGACATGGTTTTGATCCCTGATCTGGGAAAGTCACATATATTGTGGAACCACTAAGCCCATGTGTCCCTAAAAAAAGCCTGCGTAACAATGAAGACTCAGCACAATCAAAAATAAATACTTTTTTAAAAGTACATGTGTAAGTGCATGATGTTATTTTATTTCACTTCTTTAATGAATCATTCGATATTGAAACAAAAATTAAGATGTAGTTTGTGGTTTACCATGTATGGAAAACTCAAATGTATGAAGACATGGCACTATATTCAGAAGAGGAGAAACTGAAGTTAGTTACTCCCAGAGAAGAAAAGTAAAAATTTTCTAAAGTTCTTATACCATTTGTGAAGCAATGTAATATCTTGTGGAACCACTAAGCCCATGTGTCCCTAAAAAAAGCCTGCGTAACAATGAAGACTCAGCACAATCAAAAATAAATACTTTTTTAAAAGTACATGTGTAAGTGCATGATGTTATTTTATTTCACTTCTTTAATGAATCATTCGAAATTGAAACAAAAATTAAGATGTAGTTTGTGGTTTACCATGTATGGAAAACTCAAATGTATGAAGACTTGGCACTATATTCAGAAGAGGAGAAACTGAAGTTAGTTACTCCCAGAGAAGAAAAGTAAAAATTTTCTAAAGTTCTTATACCATTTGTGAAGCAATGTAATATCCCTTGAAAGTAAATTGTGACAAGCTAAAGACTTATACTATAAAAACTAAGTCAGTGATTAATAGAACAAGAAAAAAGCTTAGAGGTAATGTGTGAAAAAAAAGAGTTAGAGCTAATATGATGATAAATGGGACACAGTGGGAGGATAAGAATTATTCAGGCAATCCAAAATGATGCGAAAAATGAGAGTAAATAGGACAAACTACAGATGGACAAATAGAAAAAATAATAAAAGTGATCGTGCGTTTATTCCTGACTACAACCAATCTAGATGTAAAAGATGAAAAAAACTTCTCATTGAAAGATAGATTCTCAGAACATATAGAAAGCAAGAGCTAACTTTGTTCTGTTTACAAGAAATGCATGGACTAGACACAAAGGTTAAGGTAAAGTGATGAAAGAGAATGCAACAAGCTAACATGAATCAAAATTGCACTGAGAAATCTATAATTAGCATGCGACAAAATAGGTTGTCAGGGCGAAAGCTATTGTCTTGAAAAAGAAGCTCCTTTTGTAATAATAAAAGGTGGGGTTCATTAGGAGAACCTGTGTGCTCAGTCCTGTCCGACTCTTTGCAACCCCGTGGACTGCAGCCCACCAGCCTCCTCCGTCCACGGTGTTCTCCAGGCAACAATACTGGAGTGGGTTGCCGTGCCTTCCTCCAGGGGATCTTCCCCACCCAGGGTCTGAACCTGCGGTTCTTGTGTCCCCTGCACTGGCAGGTGAATTCTTTATCACTGAGCCATCTGGGAAACCCCCATACCACACTTAATCTTAGCCAGAAGGCTGAGGAAGAAACAAAAGACTCTTCAGTCTTATGCCTCTGATAAAAGAACTTCAAACTGCATGAAGGGAAAAACAACAACAAACAGAATCTCAAAGAATTAGAGATTTCAATCAGAGAAGGCAATGGCCCCCCACTCCAGTACTCTAGCCTGGAAAATCCCGTGGACCGAGGAGCCTGGTGGGCTGCAGTCCATGGGGCCCCTGAGTCAGACACGACTGAGCGACTTCATTTTCCCTTTTCACTTCCATGCACTGGAGAAGGAAATGGCAGCCCACTCCAGTGTTCTTGCCTGGAGAATCCCAGGGACGGGGGAGCCCGGTGGGCTGCCGTCTATGGGGTCGCACAGAGTCGGACACGACCGAAGTGACTTGGCGGAAGCACCAGCAGCAGCAGAGATGTTAATATCCCTCTTTAATAACTGACAGACTACCTAGAAAGCCAGTAAGTAGGGAGAAGTAATTAACATGAAAAATTTTCACAACACTTATATATCTTCAGTTCCTTTAAATGATGGAGCCCCAGTTTCTGAAACGCATTAGTTAAGGTATAGCTGACACGTACTAAACTGCACATATTTAAGCCGGACGGTTTGATGCTTTCATGTATGCGTATAACGGTGAGGTCAAACCCCCAAATTTACGTAGAATCTTGGTGATTCCTTGTTTATGTCCTACCAGCCCTTCCCAGTCAATCCTAAAGCCTAAGGGCAAGAGGAGAAGGGGGCCTCAGAGGATGAGGTGGTTGCAGAGCATCAGAGACTCAGGAGACATGAATCTGAGCACACGTCAGGGGACCGTGAAAGACAGGGGAGTCTGGTATTGCTGCAGTCCATGGGATCACAAAGAAGTGGACACGACTTAATGACTGAACAACAACTCACCCCCTGCTACCTGACCTGGATTCCAAAAAGGCCTTCAGAAGGGAAACTGGGAGCGGGTGTCAGTATTGGGAGCTTGTGTACACCTGTGGCTGATTCATGTCAATGTATGGCAAAATCAATACAGTATTGTAAAGGAGAATTAAGTAAAAGTAAAATAAAATAAATAAATAACATTTAAAAAAAAACCAATGGGAGCATAATATTTATTTTGGAAGGACACAGGTGAGAATTGACCGGAAGGACACTGACATTTCTATATGCTTTTACTAGAAAATGGAGAAGGAAATGGCAACCCCCTCCAGCGGTCTTGCCTGGAGAATCCCAGGGCCGGAGGAGCCTGGTGGGCTACAGTCCATGGGGTCACCAAGAGTCGGACACGCCCGAGTGACTAACTTTTCCTAGAAGTTTGTTGCTATCTAAGGAACTTTCCGTCTTATGAAGGTAGTCAAGTACAAATATTTGGTATTAAAGAAAGGAAAGAATTAATAATGAGGGGATTGACTATTTACTCATTGTCTACTGAGCCTTGGCACATATAGCATAAAAACATCAATGTATGTGGCAAGGTGTCTGCTTTTATTACGTAGCAGAATTACTGCAAAAATATAACACACACAAACTAACATATTGGGAGACAACTAGCCTCCTATTATTCTAAGTGACCAGAACTGACTCATGAAAGAAAGATAGTGAGCTGTTACTGTTCGTCACTTCAGTCGTGTCCGACTCTGTGCGACCCCACAGACGGCAGCCCACCAGGCTCCCCCGTCCCTGGGATTCTCCAGGCAAGACCACTGGAGTGGGTTGCCATGTCCTTCTCCAATGCAGGAAAGTGAAAAGTGAAAGTGAAGTTGCTCAGTCGTGTCCGACTCTTAGTGACCCCATAGTTCCCCCAAAAGCCTGAGTATATGGTATGTGTTTTGAAAGCCATCGGGAAATAGGAAAATAAGTCAATAAAAATAGCTAGTGGCTCAGCGGTAAAGAATCCACCTGCACTGCAGGAGATGTGGGTTTGATCCTTGCGTCGGGACGATCCCCTGGAGAAGGAAATGGCAACCCACTCCAGGATTCTTGCCTGGAGACTTCCAGGGAGAGAGGAACCCGGTGGGCTACAGTCTATGGGGTCAACAGCAATCGAACACAACTGAGCTCTCTCACACCCACAAATCAGAAATAAAGAGTCTTTTTAGAAACACGAATGCCTCAGACAGGTTCCTGTTACTTTGATGGTACGTAAGTGGCAGACAGAAGCTGAAAATTCAGTGAAACAACAGAGAATACTGAAACATATAAGGCTTCATTCCTCACTTCCAAATCAACAAACTGTAACATGTAAACACAAAACATTTAGCAAAATCCAGCAGAAGGCACGTGTTACTTTTCAGATAAGTTGAGAGCTAGAGTCGTTAAATCAGTTCAACACACACACACACACACACACACACACACACACACACACAGAGTTCAGTGCAGCACTGGAAGCTGCTTCTTGATGGAACAACCAGATGCTATCATTTCTTCCTCTTTTTTTTTTTTTTTTTGCCCAAGTTGCATAGCATATAGGATCTTAGTTTCTTGACTAGGAATCAAATCCCCACCCCTTGTAGTGGAAGCCTGGAGTTCTAACCACTGGACCAATGGATCCTTACTTTTTTTTTTTTTTAATTCAGATTTATTCCTTTCGATGCTTAAGTATTTCTTTAGCTGTCCAAAGTGAAATGAAGTGGAAGTTGCTCAGTTGGCGACCCCATGAAGTACAGAGTCCGTGGAATTCTCCAAGGCAGAACACTGGAGTTGGTAGCCTTCTCCAGAGGATCTTCCCAAGCCAGGGATCGAACCCAGGTCTCCAGCATTGCAGGCGGATTCTTTGCCACCTGAGCCATCAGGGAAGCTAGATGTCCAAGAATGTGTACAAATAATCAACACATTTCAACTCTGCCTGCCAAGCAAAATAATACCACCCCGAATGGTTGATACTGTATCGACTTTTCAATGTAACAACTGAAACAGCATTCAAGTCCGTTAATCCCACAAAGACTCCCAAGCCCTTAAGATGCTTTAAGGATACCGTGGAAAAGAAATGCACGTCCTGTTTGTTCTTGTTTAGCTCGCCTTCTCTCCCTAATTTCTGGGCTTTGGGGCAATGTGGCTTCATTTAGTAATTCAATCTTTATCAAACTGAATTCTGCTGATAACCCGATTCTCCTCGTGTTGCATTAGAGGTCTGGGGGCAGCAAGAATCTGGTTAAGGATGCGTTACCCTCACAGCCTGGTGGTGGGGGAGGGCGGTGTTCACAAATCCATTCCTGTCTGAACACATGTATTCCTAGAAAACCGTCAGCAGAAAAAGAAATCTGAGCATATAATTTGTAACCTGTTTCTTGAGGTGTTTCTGACCACAAGCCTTCGAAAGGACCGCTCTCTACACAGCGTATCATCCAAAATGAACTTCCTGATCATTTTTTGCATTATTAGAGAGGGCTTCTAATTTCTTGGCCATTTTCCTTCAACAGGACATTTCGGAAGCTGAGGTTTTCATGGTGATAGTGACTGGAGAG
Source organism: Madoqua kirkii (assembly GCA_006408675.1). Taxonomy (NCBI): domain Eukaryota; kingdom Metazoa; phylum Chordata; class Mammalia; order Artiodactyla; family Bovidae; genus Madoqua; species Madoqua kirkii. The sequence goes on along the minus strand of SJYC01085738.1, from coordinate 108,952 downwards.
AAATCATGTAAAAAGATCATTCTGAATATATTTCAAGATTGTTGGAATATTATCTGAAATACATACATTTCATATAAAATAAACACACTAAAGAATATATACTATTTCCCAAACACTACTTATTTTGACCTTTTTTTATTGTAAAAGTCAGATGGCTCAGATGATAAAGAGTCTACCTGTAGTGTGGGAGACCTGGGGTTGGGAAGATCCCTTGGTGAAGGGAATGGCTACCCACTCCAGTGTTCTTGCCTGGAGAATCCCCACGGACAGAGGAGCCTGGTGAGCTACCGTCCATAGAGTCACAAAGAGTCGGACATGACTGAGCGACTAACACTCTCACAGGCTCAAAGGTACATTGCAAAAGTCATATCTAATGAGGGGAAAAAAGATATCATTAAAAACGGACAACCACACGAGACATCAAGCCATTCAGGGCCTCCAAAACACTGGTCCTGCAGTGCCTCGTGCTTCAGAGAAGGCAATGGCACCCCACTCCAGTGCTCTTGCCTGGAAAATCCCGTGGACGGAGGAGCCTGGCGGGCTGCAGTCCGTGGGTCGCTAAGAGTCGGACACAACAGAGCGACTTTACTTTCACTTTTCACTTTCCTGCATTGGAGAAGGACATGGCAACCCACTCCAGTGTTCCTGCCTGGAGAATCCCAGGGACGGGGGAGCCTGGTGGGCTGCCGTCTAGGGGGTCGCACAGAGTTGGACACGACTGAAGCGACTCAGCAGCAGCAGCAGCAGCCTCATGCTCACTCAGCCGCTAAGTCGTGTCCAACTCTGGGATTACGTGCACTGTAGCCCGCCAGGCTCCTCTGTCCATGGGACGCCAGGCTCCTCTGTCCATGGGACGCCAGGCTCCTCTGTCCATGGGATTCTCCAGGCAAGAATCCTGGAGTGGGTTCTCATTGCCTCCTCCAGGGGATCTTCCCCACCTGAGGATCCCCACCTTGGTCTCTTACATTGCAGGCAGATTCTTTCCCATCTGAGCTATAACACAAGAAAAGTGAGGAACTTGAATCTCCTGCGTCTCCTGCACCAACAAGGCTCCTCCTGACCCAGGGATTGAACCCACGTCTCCTACATTGCAGGCGTATTCTTTGCCCACCAAGCCATCAGGGAAGCCCATTTCTGGCTCCTAGAGGTAAATGCTTAGGAAAATGTTCTCATCTGTCCCTCCAAGAATATTTATAAGTGAGCGTCTCTGTGCTTGTCTTGACTAAATGAGTTCGGCCATGCACAATGAGATGATACCTGATGGACCCGCTCTGACTGCGTAGAATGTTCGAGTTTTCCAAAGTTTGCTTCTGCTTGTCTCTTTCTACCCCTGGGTCACCTCCTTGGCAACACCTGGAGCCCAGTCACAGAGAGATACTGGAGAACACCCTTCCAGATTCGGGGCTGCCTGTTCGTGCAGCTTCCTCACCCTGCTTGCCTGACCCCGCAGCAGACTCCAGCCACCTGAGGTTCTAACAAATGAGACCGGCGCCTTCTCAGCTCAGAAGAGCCACTTGACTATTGTAAGCCGCTCGCTCAACCACCCACTGGGAATTCGCACTCAACCAAAACGCTAGGTTCACCCCATCAATTCTCTGTGTTCTCAGAAGAGCATTATCCTGTCTGTCTGCTGATCAATATCAGAAGGTAGCTGTCCTAGATGGTCAAGATGCACATGAAGGGACACTCCATACCACTGATTAATAGAGAAATTCTAATAGAAACTGCAGCTAACTATGACATCACAGCAGTCGGAATAGCCATCAAAAAAGAGAGAAATCTACCAAAATGGATGCTGGAGAGGGTGGTGTCTCTCGCAGCATCGATAGGAATGTAAATTGAATAGCCAGTTGTGGAGAACTGCATGAAGCTTTCTTAAGAAACAAGAAAGAGTGTGACCCACCAATCCCACTCCTGGGTATTTACCTGGGAAATGTTTTAAATTAATAAATTGCTGACTGCACTGGCTAAGTGTCTAATGATCTCTTTGCTGCTTCCTGAGTTTTCTGTAGGTGGGTGGGGGATAGTTTTCATTGTGGTGCTGGAGAAGACTCTTGAGGAGCCCTTGGATTGCAAGGAGATCCAACCAGTCCATCCTGAAGGAAGTCAGTCCTGAACGTTCACTGGAAGTACTGATGCTTAAGCTGAGGCTCCAATACTCTGACCGCCTGATGCAAAGAGCTGACTCATTTGGAAAGACCGTGATGCTGGGAAAGATTGAGGGCACGAGGACAAGGGGATGACAGAGGATGAGATGGTTGGATGGCATCACTGGCTCGATGGACATGAGTCTGAACAAACTCTGGGTCCACAGGGTCGCAAAGATTTGGACACAACGGAGTGTCCTCTGAACGTTCACTGGAAGTACTGATGCTTAAGCTGAGGCTCCAATACTCTGACCGCCTGATGCAAAGAGCTGACTCATTTGGAAAGACCGTGATGCTGGGAAAGATTGAGGGCACGAGGACAAGGGGATGACAGAGGATGAGATGGTTGGATGGCATCACTGGCTCGATGGACATGAGTCTGAACAAACTCTGGGTCCACAGGGTCGCAAAGATTTGGACACAACGGAGTGTCCAAACAACATCATCAGTGTCAATAATGAACAGAATTACTGTCTTTAGTCTCTTTTTTCCCCAGATTTAGAACTGTTCCAATCCCTGTAACTTTTGCTTGGCTCGTATTTCCTAATTTTCCACTCTAACAGGGTGCACTTGGTAACTACGGCTATTTAAATCATTTCTTTAGTAACTGTTTCCCCAAGTCGATGAGAGAAAACTTACTACTTTTCTTTACCTTTCCTTTCAGTGGCATCCAAAGGCTTGTGGGATCCCAGCTCCCCAACCGGGGATTGAACCTGGGCCCATTAGCAGTGAAAGTGAATAACCAGCGAAGTCTCAAGCTGTGTCCTTTCTGTCAGACCTGTCAAAGAAAAAGAAAGAAAGTGAAGTCACTCAGTCGTGTCCCACGCTTTGTGACCCCATGGACTGTAGCCCACCAGGCTCCTCCATCCATGGAATTTTCCAGGCAAGAATACTGGAGTGGGTGGCTATTCCCTTCTCCAGGGGATCTTCCCAATCCAGGGGTCGAACCCGGGTCTCCTGCATTGCGGGCAGACACTTTACCAGCTGAGCCACCAGGGATCCCACAAAGTATATAGGTCAGACCTGTCAAAAGTCTATCCTATATACTATGTGAGGGTTTCCCTGGCGGCTCAGCTGGTAAAGAATCTGTCTGTAGTGCAGGAGCCCTTGGTTCAATTTCTAGGTTGGGAAGATCCCCTGGAGAAGGGCATGGCAAGTCACTCCAGGATTCTTGCCTGGAGAATTCCCATGGACAGAGGAGCCTGGAGGGGTCCAGTCCATGGGGTCATGATGAGTTGGACACGACTGAGTGACTAAGCACATATACGCTATGCATCATTTGTATGAACTACTTTATAAATCTTAACTATGCTCTGAAACATGGCTCTCAGTTTTTTCAGTCATCAACGTGCCGTTCAAGGCCAAGTTCAGTTCTACCTGGGATTCTCTCACCGTAAGATCCCCTCTCTCCTTGGCAAAAAGATCATACTTCCTTTCCCTTACCAGGGAATTCTCTTCATACTTAATCGCCTGCCAACTCTACAGTTTCCTGACTGTACAGTTCAAAGCAGAGAGGGAAATTACTTTAGCAAAATAAAAGAACACAGATTCGGCTGACTCTGAAAGTGTCTAATAATCTCTTGGGTGGAGACTTGCTTCCTCATTCAAGAGCTAAATAGCTCACAAGAAAGGCTCTTTGGAGAGCTTTTCTTCTCCCTTGGCATGGGATGTGGGATCTTAAATTTCCTGATCAGGGATCAAACCTGGGCCCCTAGCATTGGAACTGCAGAAGCTTAACCACTGGACTATCAGGGAAGTCCCGCAGTGACAAGATCGTTAGAGAAACGTCGTGTGTGTTGCTAACTAACCAGTGGTCAAAGGTTCCAGCTGGACTTCCCTGGTGGCTCAGCTGCTGAAGAACCTGCCTGCCAACACAGGACACGCAGCAGACTTCGGTTTGATCCCTGGGTGAGGCAGATCCCTTGGAGCAGGGAGTGGCAACCGACTCCGTTGTTCTTGCTTGGAGAATCCCATGGACAGAGGAGCCTGGTGGGCTACAGTCCAGGGGGTTGCAAAGAGTTGGCCATGTCTGAGGAACACTTTCATTTTTCATGAAAAGTGAAAGTTAGTGGCACAGTCGTGTCTTGACTCTTTGGGATCCCATGGACTGTAGGATTCTTTGTCTTTGGCTCCCCTGTCTTCGGATTCTCCAGGCAAGAACACTGGAGTGGGTTGCCATTTCCTTGTCCAGGGGATCTTGCTTCATTTTTTACAGTTGTATAATATAAGTCTCAGCCATGTGTTTCCCAACTGGGGAAGCCAAAGCAACCACATATAACATCCACCAGTAGGCTTTTCCATGCCAAAATTAAAAATATGAAGCAATTAAGACCACTGGGCTTCCCAGGTGGCTCAGTGGTTAAAAAACCCGCCTGCCGATGCAGGAGACGCGAGAGATGTGGGTTCGACCCCTGCATCGGGAAGATGCCCTGGAGAAGGAAGTGGCAACCCACTCCAGTACTCTGGCCTGGAAAACCCCGTGGATGGAGGAGCCTGGTGGGCTGCAGTCCAAGGGGTGGCTAAGAGTCAGACAAGACTGAGCGACGTCACTTTCACTTTTCACTTTCATGCACTGGAGAAGGAAATGGCAGCCCACTCCAGTGTTCTTGCCTGGAGGATCCCAGGGATGGGGGAGCCTGGTGGGCTGCCGTCTATGGGGTCGCACAGAATCGGACACGACTGAAGCGATTTAGCAGCAGCAGCAGCAGCAGAACCCGGATACACATGCAAAGGGTTCAACTCAAGCCATTTCAGATCATTTCTGTGCTGCGTGAAGCAACCAGTAACCCAAGTTAGGTTTGAAAGTAGAACAAGCAGGTTTATTCTTAGCACGAAGTCAGATATTTCTGTAACCCAGGATGGGCTGGAGGAGAGCGCGGTGGTGATGCTTAGAGAGACATTAGAGAGCTGATGGAAGTGTGAAGCCCCGGAAGGTGATGGGCACAGCCTTTTATACGCCGAGAGGGCAGGTCGCAGGGACCGCCTTTATGGCGGGAACCCCTGCAGAGGGTGCCTCTGCACTTTCAGCGCTTGACAATAAATTAGGCTGGGCACGACCCCCTGCTGGGCAAACCCCTCTCTTTATCTGCCTTGCTCTGCAGTTCTTTATCACAAGCTGAAGCTCAGGGCATCCTCGGCAAAACATGAGATGTCACCGCTGGAAGAAACAGCTGGGGAGGTCCGCCTGCTTCCCGCAATCCCCCGTACACGCCGTTCATCCTCAGTGAAACACTGCTTTCCCTTCTCCTTTCATCAAATGTCACCAAATAGAATATCCCATTTAAAAGTCCTTCGTGCTATACAGGTACAAAATATTCTATTCCAGTGAACAGAAAGGGCTCCCGCTTTTTATCAGAGTGGAAAGGGCAGAAAGGGAGCTTGCGTTTTATCCCAGGGCACGGAGGACCTTCTGAATTTTAAATCAGTTCAGAATGGCTTGAAATAGTAGCTGAACGGGCAGTCGTCACGGTGACCGGGCCTCTTGGGGGAGATAAAAGAGGCTCCTCAGTCAACGAGAAAGCAGAGAGTTTATAAATTCATTGCTAAGTAAAGTCTGGCAGTTATGAAAACGGTTGATGAGTAAAGACGCTGAAGAACCTTCTAAGTGTTGTACAAAACTTCCTCCCTGGCATCATGTACCAAACAGGCTTATAAGTCACCATCTGGAACTAATGGAGCCGAAATGAAATTGTACATCCGTGTGCTGTGGATCTGCTTGGCATGGAAGCTATTAGAGATCCTGGGAGAATGAAGGTCAAAGAGAGACGTCGATGTCATTTCCAAGTGGTAAACACAAAAGCGATTAAAAAATAAAAACAAGTCAAGTTGTGTGTGTATTTATAATTGTCAATGCTTGCCCATTGAAGGAATGTGAGCAGTTTTTGTTAGATTTTTTAAAATTTCTTTTTAATTGAAGGATAATTGCTCTACAATATTGTGTTGGTTTCAATGTGGATCACTTTCTTAGTCTTTTCGGAATTTGTCACAACACTATCTGTTTCTTTCTTTTCTTTTCTTTTACTTTGGCCACAGGGGGTGTGGGATCTTAACTCACCTGAAAAGTGAAAAATGAAAGTGAAAGTCACTCAGTCGTGTCCGACTCTTTGCTACCCCATAGACTATACAGTCCGTGGAATTGTGCAGGCTAGAATACTGGAGTGGGTAGCCTTGCCCTTCTCCAGAGGATCTTCCCAACCCAGGGATCAAACCCAGGTCTCCCACATTGCAGGCAGATTCTTTACCAGCTGAGCCACAAAGGAAGCCCAAGAATACTGGAGTGGGTAGCCTTTCCCTTCTCCAGGAGATCTTCCTGACCCAGGAATCAAACCAGAGTCTCCTGCATTGTAGGCAGATTCTTTACCAACTGAGCTATCAGGGGAGCCCTAACTCCCCTACCAGGGATTGAACTTCTATCCCCTGCACTGGAAGGTGACCTCTTAACTACTGGACCGTCAGCACATCTGTCTGAAACAATATGCCTAGCCTATGTTTTGGAAGAAGAAGAAATATTTTCTTTTTATCAGTCACTTTGGGAGGAAATGGAGAGTATTTTATTATAACATGTATCATATTCATTCTACCGCATCTGAAATTTTCCTTATTTTGATAATGAGTTATCACAAATATTCACAGTTTGCCACTACTTTGCTGCATAGTCATAAATATAAGTACGTGAACTTTACAGAAAATTGTAATGACTATGTAAAAACCTGTTGCACCTTAAGGTAGAGAAATCAAACAAGAAAATTAACTAATGCAGTTACAATGACATATGGGAGTCAGATTGAAAAAGTGAAAAGTAAAAATTGGTCCCATAGTCGTGTCTGACTCTTCACGACCCCATGGATTGGAGACAGCCAGGCTCCTCTGTCCGTGGGATTCTCCAGGCAGGAATACTGGAGTAGGTGGCCATTTCCTCCTCCAGGCGATCTTTCCCACCCAGGGATCAAACCCAGGTCTCTTGCATTGCAGGCAAACTCTAATTAGGAGTTTGGAATTAACATATAAGGGCTGCTGCTGCTGCTACTAAGTCACTTTAGTCGTGTCCAACTCTGTGCGACCCCATAGATGGCAGCCCACCAGGCTCCCCCGTCCCTGGGATTCTCCAGGCAAGAACGCTGGAGTGGATTGCCATTTCCTTCTCCAATGCAGGAAAGTGAAAAGTGAAAGTGAATTTGTTCAGTTGTGTCTGACTCTTAGAGACCCCATGGACTGCAGCCCACCAGGCTCCTCCATCCATGGGATTCTCCAGGCAAGAGTACAGGAGTGGGGGGCCATCTCCTTCTCCAATGCAGGAAAGTGAAAAGTGAAAGTGAAGTCACTCAGTCATGTCTGACTCTTAGCGACCTCAGGGACTGCAGCCTACAAGGCTCTTTCGCCCATGGGATTTTCCAGGCAAGAGTACTGGAGTGCGGTGCCATTGCCTTCTCCAATATACGTGCTACTTCATATAAAATAGATAAGCCACAAGGCTATACCATATAGCACAGTTGACTAAACTCAATATTCTGTAATAACCTGTAAGGTAAATGAACCTGAAAGAGAGCAGATATATGTATCTATTTGTATAATCGAATCACTTTGCTGTAAAGCAGAAAAACTAACACAATATTGTAAATCAAGTATACTTAAATTTTAAAAAAATCAGAGACATCTCTGGTGGCCCAGTGGCTAAGACTCCACAGTTCCACTGCAGGGGGTGTGGTTTGATCCCTGGGCAGGGAACTGCATCCTGCATGCTGCGACTGAGAGCCAAATTGTAAGAGAAAGAATCACACAGGAAGCAGAGTTAACTTACGTTTGTACCAAATACGCAAAAGGCTCAACTTCATTTCTTGGTATTCACTGAGCACCCATTAAACAGCAAAAGTCTAGGAATAAATGATTAAAAAAAAAAAGATGCTGTATGACATCGGTGCTCAGCACGACCTCAGCTGTATTTGGTGGTCAGAGAATGGATAACAAAGTAACAAGATAAAGAATTAAAAGAGCTCCCGCAGAAAGTGCCCAAAGAGAGACAGCCGACGTCTCCGCAGCTGCTGTCAACTCTAGAAAGTCTTGGGCAATGGTTAAGAATCTCAGGACACAGAATGAGGGTCTCCTGTTTGAAGCTCTGTCCTTTCATACAACACGGAGCCGTGGAAAGAGAACTCTGCCTCCACTGGATGGAGGGAGATACACAACCTTTATCTATATGCGGGGTTTCCTTCTATGGGGTTGTTGCACATCACGGGTGATCCTGAAAGCATTTCCAAGCACATGTGCGTCCACATGCAACGGTTCGCAATGTTCCTTGACCTGAGAGAAGTGAACAGCTGCAAAAATACACTCTGCTCTTGAACAAGTTAAAACAAGTGTAGTCCTCTTGCCTGGCAAATCCCATGGATGGAGGAGCCTGGTGGGCTGCGGTCCATGGGGTCGCTAAGAGTCGGACACGACTGAGCGACTTCAGTTTCACTTTTCACTTTCAAGCATTGGAGAAGGAAATGGCAACCCACTCCCAATGTTCTTGCCTGGAGAATCCCAGGGACAGAGGAGCCTGGTGGGCTGCCGTCTCTGGGGTCGCACAGAGTCGGACACGACTGACGTAACTTAGCAGCAGCAGCAGCAGACACATATCTGTGTCTAAGTGAAGAAATGATGCATTATACCATGAATTTGAAACACACCCATGGTTTTTTTTTGGTCTCACTCACACGTTTATGGTTCTGTAATTTTCAACAAATGGTCACACTTACCACATGCTACTGACGTTCATTAGTCACTGAGTCATACGCTTGATGCTTTTGTGACCCAAGGACTATAGTTCCACCAGGTTCCTCTGTTCATGGGATTCTCCAAGCAAGAACACTGGAGCCGGTTGCCATTTCCTTCTCCAGGGGATCTTCCCAACCCTGGGATCGAACCCACGTCTCCTGGATTGGCAGGTGGATTCTTTACCCCTGAGACAACAGAGAAGCCCACTCTTCAGATCACGTCATCTCAAAATGGAACGTGGACGCAATGTACTTTGCTTCTGTGATCAATAGTTCCTACTAGAAACTCAAATCCTTTTCTGCCAAGAATTGAACTCTGAGCTCCACATCTCTGTATTTGAAAAGCAGATTATTATAAATTGCATCTGACATGAATCTATGGGAAAACGGATATAGTCAGTCATATTTCATCCCAACTCATTAAGGTATAGTGAAACAACTTATACTGGTGACAAGTATTTATATAAAGTGAATGAGATGGAAAAGATGTATTGGCTTGGCCAAAAAGTTCATTTGAGATCTTTTTTTTTTTTAATATGTTACAGGAAAAACCCAAACAAACTTCTTGGCCAACCCACTATGATACACTTTCATCATTGTTTATTAATTCCTGATGGTTGTGATCCTTTCTTCATTTATTTTTAAATTTGGAGCATAAAGAATCTGCTGTCAGTGCAGGAGACCTCGGTTCGATCCCTGGTTCAGGAAGATTCCCTGGTTCAGGAAGATTCCCTGGAGGGGGGAATGGCAACCCACTCCAGTATTCTTGCCTGGAGAATCCCATAGACAGAGGAACCTGATGCTACAATCCATGGGCATCGCAAAGAGTTGGACAGGACTTAGTGACAGACAACAATTCTGTATACGTCTACATCAATCTTTAATTCCCACGTGAATCTTTTGAGCACCTCATCTTAGTAAGAGAACTGCCTTCTCTGTTATTTCCCCAACAGCCATACTTTTCCTCAGGGAACCTGTATTTCAATGTACAGCTCAAATTCTAAGTAGGCTACTGTGGTTCACACCATTCCTCCAAACCCAAATTTATAGCATGTCTCCTCAAAAAAACTGAATAACCAGGAGGTGTAATGAGCCTCATTTAAGGAGACTGAAATGGATGGGCAGCTGCGCCTTCTGGCCAGCTGACTGATTATCAAAAACTCTCCGCACTGCCATTCACGATTCCATTCCTTCAAACCTGCCACTCCCAAACTTTCTTCTGGATTCAGCATTTGATTACAGTATGCATCAGGTTTTATATGGGGGTGATTCATTTTCAGCACATCAAGGGTCGGGGGATTTGTGCAGAAACTCTAACGCCTGTGACCGGCACTTTTTTTATTTTGAGTGGCCAACCATGAATTCTGTTATTTCACCAACACTTTGTGGGTTAGTACGTTCAATGACTGGAGAAGGAAATGGCAACCCCCTCCGGTACTCTTGCCTGGAAAGTGCGATGGATGGAGGAGCTTGATGCAGGCCATAGTCTGTGGGGTCACAGAGTCAGAGACGACTGAGCGACTTCACTTGCTTTTCTTTTTTTCTTTTCGCGTCCAGTAGTTAACACCTGGGCTTCCCTGGTGGTTCAGTGCTGAAGAATCTGCCTGCGAATTCAGGGCACATGGGTTCCGTCTCAGATCTGGGAAGATCCCACATGACGAGTGAACCCAGCTGTTCAGCCTCTGCTCTGCAATCTGTTGTCCAGTCGCTTGGTCGTGTCCGACTCTTTGCAACCCTGTGGGCTGCAGCAGGAGGCTCCTCTGTCCTTTCCCATCTCCTGGAGCTTGTCCAGACTCATGTCCCATGAGCTGGCAGCCTGTGCTTCACAACAAGAGAAGCCAGAAGCCCCCCCCACCACGTGTGGAGAGGAGCCCCCACCCGCCACAACGAGACAAACCCCGGGCATAGCTTTGTGATGACCGAGCACAACTGGAAAAAAAAAATTAAGAAAATATAATTACATCTCACAAACCACACACATCTTCTCCAGCACGGTGAGTTTCATGTTCAAATTTCATATTAGAGTCAATCACTAGGGGTTTGCTGTCTGCTTGTTGGTCCAATATTCACATCGTCTGAACCAGAACTCGAATCTGAACTACCGTCTCCTGAGACACTAGTATACCTGTCGCTCAGGCAGTCAGAGAACATATCTGCATAAAATTCACCGTAACATTCTTCTTCACTCAGAATCTCACTTTTGAAAACCATGTTCATTGTTTGAAAATCTTGCACTAATAAACTTGTGTTTATGACAGATACAACGCGGAAACAACAGCTTAACAGAGCCAAATGTGAATGGTAACAACAATCGTCCAGTAGCATGATGAACCCTTGATCCATGTTAAGCTCTAACATCTTCCCATGGTGATGTTAATTGCATCCGTTTCTAAAAGCATATTGATAAGTCTCTGGTGAATAATGTGTTAACTATAGCAATTTTGAAAGCATTCATGGGAAGCACAAAGGTGGTATAGCAAATCCCATTTTTGATCAAAAGATATTACAGCACAGAGGTGTGAAAAGCCATTGAAAACACAAGTTTTCCTTACATAGCATATCAAATAATTTATTTGTATGAAGTTAAAACTTTAATAGATTTAGAATAAAGGTATTTTCCCTAATTTAGACCCCATGGACTATACTATAGCCTGCCAGGCTCCTCCGTTCATGGAATTCTACAGTCAAGAATACTGGAGTGGGTTGTCATTTCCTTCTCCAGGGGATTTTCCCCACTCATGGATCAATCTGGGGTCTCCTGCATTGCAGGCGAATCTTTACCATCTGAGCCACCAGGGAAGTCATTAGTCAACGATGAACAGGCTCAAAATGTCCCAAATCCTTACAATTCTGTAAAAGGAATCATAAGATTTGCTGAAGTTTCACTACGTTTTCCTTTTTTGAAAAATTGTCAGTTGCCATAAGTTGTTTATCATTTTTGGCATAACAGGAATAGTCAGTAAATGCTGAATTTGCTCTAATAATTTGTTTTTGCTTTCCATAACTATGAACGTTCTTCCGAGTAATATGGAAAACAGCATGCAACACAGAGATAGCAATTAATTGTGCTAACTATTAATCACTTCTAAATAACTGCAAACAATTCGCTCTTGGGGGTATAAATGTATCTGCGGCCATACACAATAAACGGTCAAAATATGTTTTTAAAAAGTCAGTGAGTGAATTGTGAAGTGTGAAATCCTTCCTGTGCCATCTGGAATCGAAGTTTTGGATATAATGCTTTAATCCAGGTGGAAAAGTTTGGGATTGTCATCTTCATAAAATCCCAGTAGAGATTTCTACTAACTTTACTCCAAAAGGCAAAATAGTGTTCATTTTACTAAATATACACATTTAATACAATTGGTAACATGTAAATAATATTTTTCCAGTTAACATCTCTGTCTTTTTGAATTACATATGCATTGTTGAAAACAGACTTCTAATGAAAGCAGTTAATTATGTGTGGTAATGTGCTTAGGTCAAGTCTGACACTTTATGACCCCATGGACTACAGCCTGCCAGGTTCCTCTGCCCATGGGATTCTCCAGGCAACAATATTGGAGTGGGTTGCCATTCCCTTCTCCGGGGCATCTTCCCGACCCAGGGAAGCAAATTAAAATAACGGTCTCATGTATTTCCTATACTGGCAGGTTGGATTACTTACCACTAGCTTCCCTGGGGGCTCAGATGGTAAAGCATCTGCCTACAACACGGGAAATCTGGGTTCAATCCCCGGGTTGGGAAGATCTCCTGGAGAAGGAAATGGCTACCCACTCCAGTATTCTTGCCTGGAGAATCCCATGGACGGAGGAGCGTATTAGGCTATAGTCCATGGGGTTGCAAAGAGTGGACACAACTGACTTCACTTTCCCTTTCACTTTCAGCGCCACCTTGGAAGCCCCAGGAATAGTTAACAGCCTTACACATTTTGAATCTTAAATATCATCAGTCTTAGATTTCATAGTCTATTTTAAAACTGTAACATTCCCCTCCTCTATGTTGTACTTGGGGAAATAAAATGATTTGCACATTATGTTCTTTCAATTCTCTGTAAAGATTTATATGATTTTAACTTGGGAAATCTGGGTTCAGTCCCCGGGTTGGGAAGATCTCCTGGAGAAGGAAATGGCTACCCACTCCAGTATTCTTGCCTGGAGAATCCCATGGACGGAGGAGCGTATTAGGCTATAGTCCATGGGGTTGCAAAGAGTGGACACAACTGACTTCACTTTCCCTTTCACTTTCAGCGCCACCTTGGAAGCCCCAGGAATAGTTAACAGCCTTACACATTTTGAATCTTAAATATCATCAGTCTTAGATTTCATAGTCTATTTTAAAACTGTAACATTCCCCTCCTCTATGTTGTACTTGGGGAAATAAAATGATTTGCACATTATGTTCTTTCAATTCTCTGTAAAGATTTATATGATTTTAACTTGGGATCAGTTTCAAATAAGGTTAATTATTTTAATATTCCACTTGTCCATGAAAATGTCAGTTTAGTTCAGTGGCTCCGCTGTATCCAACTCTACAGTCCCACAGACGGCAGCATGCCGGGATTCCCTGTCCATGAAGATACACTGAGGTATTAATTGAATATGGACTATCATAATTTGGCAAGCTCCAGTACTTTGGCCACCTCATGGGAAGAGCTGACTCATTGGAAAAGACTTTGATGCTGGGAGGGATTGGGGGCAGGAGGAGAAGGGGACGACAGAGGATGAGATGGCTGGATGGCATCACGGACTCTAGGGACGTGAGTCTGAGTGAGCTCTGGGAGTTGGTGATGGACAGGGAGGCCTGGCGTGCTGCAATTCATGGGGTCGCCAAGAGTTGGACTCGACTGAGCGACTGAACTGAACTGAAATGCATACTTGTAAAGATTTATCTTATGAAAATATTATACATATATAAACTACATATTGATATTGATTTTTTTAGATTAATTAATTATTTTGACTGCCTCTCACAGGATGTGGGATCTTAAATCCTGACCAGGGATTGAACTCGGAGCCCCTATATCGGAAGGCAAAGTCCTCACCACTGGACCCCCAGGAAAGTAAGTGCTGCAAATTGCCATTATTTTAATTTGCTAATTGCATGCATCATCCTCCAATTAAAATTATATTAAAATCTATACAATTGTAGGAACAAGAACATATTTCATGAGAAAAAATGAGGAAAGTATTGTATTAATGACTATATAGATAAGAAATTTTAAAAAGAAAAAGAAAACAAGCTGTCAACTCCTACTTGAAAATATCTTTTCCAAAGCAGTTATACACATTATGTTAATGCCAAAGCCATCTTTTGAAAACGTGAGCCGCACAGCGCATCTGAAGGGCTTCTCAGATAGGCAAGCATCTGGAACACTCATTAAAATACCTGCGTGGAAACCTGAGCTTCTGCCTTATGCTCCTTCCACTGAGACAGTGACCAAAAGTGAACTGGATGGATGGCGTCACCGACTCCATGGACGTGCCTTTGAGCAAGCTCCGGGAGTGGGCGATGGACAGGGAGGCCCGGTGTGCTGCGGTCCAGGGGATCGCAAAGACTCGGACAGGCGTGAGCGACTGAGCTGAACTGAACAGGGTTTCCCTGGTGGCTCAGCGGTAAAGAGTCTGTCTGCCAGTGCAGGAGACGTGGGTGCGATCCCTGGTCCGGGAGGCTCCCACACGCTGTGAATGAAGCTGGTGAATCAGAACTCCTGAGCCTGGGTTCTAGAGCTGGGGAAATGCAACCGCTGAGCCTGTGTCTCTCAGTTACTGAAGCCAGGGCATCCTAGACCCCGTGCTCCACAGCGAGAGGAGCTACCGCAGCGAGCAGTCCTCCCACCGTGACTGGAGAAAACCCTCACAGCAGGGAAGACAGCACAGCCAAAAACAGAGAGAGTTTCAAAAAGCAAACTCAGAGGCAGGTCGTGACCGCCAGCGACTTGGTGCTGTTGAGGACGCCTGGCCATTCTCAGAGCACACTTGGCTTGTGACTCTCAGTGGGAAGGTGTGCCGGGGCTATTACTGTGTGTTAGCCACAACCGTCAGGGTTTTCAATAATTTCTTGGTTAGCTTCACGATTATAATGCTGAATTAGTGTTAATATGAATGTTAAATTAATCAAATGTTAAATTCCCCATTAAATGTTATATGGGCAACAACAGAGTATTTCTCAGGAGAAGGCACTGGCACCCCACTCCAGTACTCTTGCCTAGAAAAATCCCATGGATGGAGGAGCCTGGTGGGCTGCAGTCCACGGGGTCGCTAGGAGTGGGACATGACTGAGCGACTTCACTTTCAATTTTCCCTTTCATGCATTGGAGCAGGAAATGGCAACCCACTCCAGTGTTTTTGCCTGGAGAATCCCAGGGACGGGGGAGCCTGGTGGGCTACCATCTATGGGTTCACACAGAGTCAGACACGACTGAAGCAACTTAGCAGCAGCAGCAGAGTATTTCTCAATGAAAGGAGACAGGTAAACATCACCATCCGAGCTGTGTTGTTCTATTGCTGAGGGATTGTAGTGTTGAAAGTGTTGATTGTTCAGTCATGTCCGACTCTTTGTGACCCAGTGGAGTGTAGCCCACCAGGCTCCTCTGTCCATGGGATTCTGCAGGCAAGAATACCGGAGTGGGTTGCCGTTTCCTCCTCCAGAGGATCTTCCCGACCCAGGGATCGAACCCGCATCTCTTACAGCTCCTGTATTGGCAGGGAGATTCTTTACCATTAGCGCCACCTGGGAAGCCCAGGTGTCTGGGTGGTGTAAGGTGGTGGTTCTTTTTATGGATTTTTAACAGTCTTTAAAGGGTATGTAAGTTACCGAATCATGAATGACATACGCATACAACTAGGAATTGGCTGTGTTGGTGTTTGTAGTGGACTGCTGCATATTAGAATGAGAAAAAGACATTAATTTTCAGTACTGACAGTAGCTGAATTCTTTATATCTTGAATTCACCAATGTCATTCGATATTTACAAAATTTTAAGCCAACTGGATAGTAAGTTGGAGAAGGTCTGCATCAAATGCATAAAGGCTTGAGCGTGTTTTATTTCAGGAGCAAACATACAGTCTATAATCTTTAAATAACATGAACTTCAGTGGGCATGAAAGACAGGAGCGTCTATTCTATACTCCAAACTCCATAAATTAGGCAACATTTTACAAAGAGTTATTATAAGAGAATAAAGCACATAGGCTTCCCTGGTGGGTCAGCTGGTAAAGAATCCACCTGCAATGTGGGAGACCTGGGTTTAATCCCTGGGTTGGGAAGATCCCCTGGAGAAGGGAACGGCGACCCACTCCAGTTTTCTGGCCTGGGGAATCTCATGAACTGTATTGTCCTTTGGGTCACAAAGAGTCGCACAGGAGTGAGCCATTTTCACTTTCAGTGTTTCAAAGCACTAACTAAACGTTTCTTTTTTGGAACTTTTCTAATATATAAAATATAAAAATATTTCACCCAGGAAAAGCCTGCCATGACCTGCCATTCATAGGATGTCCAATCAGTCAGGACAAGTGGGATGCATCTGAGAGTGTTTGCAGAATCTGCTTCTGTAGTAAAGTTCAGATGAAAATTCACAGCTGGTACAAGGGCTGGCATCCTTATGAATTATAGTTATTGAATCCCACACTAATTATTATGATTAAAGCCCCATAATCACTGTGGATTGAATGTCACTACCCATAGGTTAAGTCAGTACCATTTTACTGGATTAGCGAAACCATCAGAAAAATATAAGAGAAACTTAAAACTTCCTAGACAGAAACCTTCCTACTCCTCCTAATAGTGTGTAATAATTCATGACATGTAATTTCCTCTATTAAAACATGTCATGGTGGGACATCCCTGGCGGTCCAGTGGTTAGGAATTCACCTTCCCACATAGAGGATGTGTGTTGGATCCCTGGTCAGGGAACTAAAATCCCATGTGCCTCGTGGCCAAAAAAATCAAAACATAAAACAGAAGGAATATTGTAATAAATTTAATAAAGACTTAAAAATGGCACACAGTAAAAAAAAAAATCTTAAAAAACCAAAAATATTTGGAGGTGTTTTTCTTGCTCTCGGGAAAGTATGATATTGTTGGCGGCTTCCTTCCTATCAGGACATTGACTCTGATTTTAAGTCTTATTGTTGTTCAGTGACCCAGTTGTGACCGAATCTTTGCGACCCCACGGACTGCAGCACACCAGGCTTCCCTGTCCTTCACTATCTCCCGGAGTTTGCTCAAACTCATGTCCGTTGAATTGGTGATGCCATCCAACCATCTCATCCTCTGTCGTCCCCGTCCCCTCCCGCCTTCAGTCTTTCCCAGCAGCAGGGTGTTTTCCAATGAGATGGCTCTTCGCATCAGGTGGCCAAAGCACTGGAGCTTCAGCTTCAGCATCAGTCCCTCCAAAGAATATTCTGGGCTCATTTTCTTTAGGATGGACGGGCTTCATCTCCAAGGTGTCCACAGGACTCTTTCCTGGAGTCTCCCGCCCTGCAGGCAGATTCTTTACCATCTGAGCCACAGGGGCCCTTCTCTCCTAGATGAGCACAAACGTAATTCTGAAAGTCTCAAATATTATGCTACAGTATAAGGGCTTCTCAGGTGGCACCGTGGTAAAAAATCTGCTTGCCAATATAGGAGACACAGGAGACCTGGGTTGAGTCCCTGAGTCAGGAAGATCCCCTGGAGAAGGGAAAGGCTACCCACTCCGGTATCCTTGCCTGCAGAATCCCAGGGACAGAGGAGCCTGGTGGACTATAGTCCATGGGGTCACAAAGAGTCAGACTCAACAGATTGAGCACGCACAGTAACATAAACATCTAAAACACATATACTATATTCACAATGCATAAACATCTAAAACACATATACTATATTCACAATGCATAAACATCTAAAACACATATACTATATTCACAATGCATAAACATCTAAAACACATATACTATATTCACAATGCATAAACATCTAAAACACATATACTATATTCACAATGCATAAACATCTAAAACACATATACTATATTCACAATGCATAAACATCTAAAACACATATACTATATTCACAATGCATAAACATCTAAAACACATATACTATATTCACAATGCATAAACATCTAAAACACATATACTATATTCACAATGCATAAACATCTAAAACACATATACTATATTCACAATGCATAAACATCTAAAACACATATACTATATTCACAATGCATAAACATCTAAAACACATATACTATATTCACAATGCATAAACATCTAAAACACATATACTATATTCACAATGCATAAACATCTAAAACACATATACTATATTCACAATGCATAAACATCTAAAACACATATACTATATTCACAATGCATAAACATCTAAAACACATATACTATATTCACAATGCATAAACATCTAAAACACATATACTATATTCACAATGCATAAACATCTAAAACACATATACTATATTCACAATGCATAAACATCTAAAACACATATACTATATTCACAATGCATAAACATCTAAAACACATATACTATATTCACAATGCATAAACATCTAAAACACATATACTATATTCACAATGCATAAACATCTAAAACACATATACTATATTCACAATGCATAAACATCTAAAACACATATACTATATTCACAATGCATAAACATCTAAAACACATATACTATATTCACAATGCATAAACATCTAAAACACATATACTATATTCACAATGCATAAACATCTAAAACACATATACTATATTCACAATGCATAAACATCTAAAACACATATACTATATTCACAATGCATAAACATCTAAAACACATATACTATATTCACAATGCATAAACATCTAAAACACATATACTATATTCACAATGCATAAACATCTAAAACACATATACTATATTCACAATGCATAAACATCTAAAACACATATACTATATTCACAATGCATAAACATCTAAAACACATATACTATATTCACAATGCATAAACATCTAAAACACATATACTATATTCACAATGCATAAACATCTAAAACACATATACTATATTCACAATGCATAAACATCTAAAACACATATACTATATTCACAATGCATAAACATCTAAAACACATATACTATATTCACAATGCATAAACATCTAAAACACATATACTATATTCACAATGCATAAACATCTAAAACACATATACTATATTCACAATGCATAAACATCTAAAACACATATACTATATTCACAATGCATAAACATCTAAAACACATATACTATATTCACAATGCATAAACATCTAAAACACATATACTATATTCACAATGCATAAACATCTAAAACACATATACTATATTCACAATGCATAAACATCTAAAACATATATATACTATATTCACAATGCAAAACAAGCTATTAGATAACCTAAAATTTTTGTTTCTGTGTTTAGACTAAATATTTAAATTTCTAGTTGTAACTGGAATACAGTTGACAATGTTCTGTTAGTTTCTCCTGTATAATAAAGGGAATCAGTTACAGATATACATGCCTCCACTTTTTTCATATTCTTTTCTCATACAGGTCACGACAGAGAACTGAGCAGAGTTCTCTGTGCTGCACAATAGGTCCCTGTTAGTTAGCTGTTTTACATACAGAAGTGTGCATACGTCAGTCCCAATCTCCTAATTGATCCCTCCCTACTTCCTGGCTTGCTGCTGCTAAGTCACTCCAGTCATGTCCAACTCTGTGGGACCCCATAGAAGGCAGCCCACCAGGCTCCCCCGTCCCTGGGATTCTCCAGGCAAGAACACTGGAGTGGGTTGCCATTTCCTTCTCCAGTGCATGCAAGTGAAAAGTGAAAGTGAAGTTGCTCAGTTGTGTCTGACTCCTAGCGACCCCATGGACTGCAGCCCACCAGGCTCCTCCATCCATGGGATTCTCCAGGCAAGAGTCCTGGAGTGGGGTGCCATTGCCTTCTCCACTTCTTGGCTTAGTGACTGTTTAATTTTTGGTAAAAGAAGATTAACAGAACGTTCATAATTTAATGGTTTCATAACTATTGGAGAACCAGGAGCTTCCTACTGAAACACGCTGCATGATTTAGGTGATCTGATGAAAAAGACTTCTGCGGCATGATTTGCCACCTTCTTGAAGTCTTTTAAGAACTTAAATGCTTAAAATCTCCCACATAGCTCTTCTAGAAAGGTTATCCTACACATTCCATTATCCTGAAAGAACTGTAAATCTTCTTTTATGTGACTAACCTTGGGAAATGAGATACGAGGAGATTCAGAGTGATCCTTATGTACACAGGCGTATACATACAGATAGTGATCTGAAAAGTATTAGCATAAAGAGCAACGATTATTAATATTACATGCTTGGTGATTCACGTGCACCTTTCAATAGAGATATTTTATTTTTTTAATTTAATTTTTTTTCAATAGAGATATTTTGAACACAAACGATGAATTCAAGTTCAAGTGTCTCCTGGAGAAACTGTGGTAACAGAAAATCAAACGTCAAGGCATGCCTTAGAACAGAGAGGAAGGAAGAGAATTTCATGGGAGGGTTTTTTTTTTGTTTGTTTTTTCAGCTTTTAAAAAATTGAACTGTAATGGATTTATAACGTTGTGGCAATGTTTGCCGTACAGCAAAGTGACTCGGTCAGCCATATAGAGACATCCTTTTTTAAATATTCTTTTCCATTACGGTTTATCACAGGATATTGATTACAGTTCCTTGTTTCTCCACCCTACGTATAACAGCTTGCATCCACTAATCCCAAACACTCAGTCTGTCTTTCCCCCGCTCCCATCCCCCTTGGAGGCTGCAAGTCTGCTCTCGGACTATAAATTGCTTTCTATTACCTTGTATCACTTGTATCACTGTTTGGGAGGACATATACAAGTGGTATTTGTATTTACATATAATCTGGTATTTGCTTTCTCTTTCTGACCTAGTTCACTCAGGAGGACAATCTAGTTGCATCCACGTGGCTGCAAATGGCATTACCTTGCTCTTTTTAATGGCCAAGTACTATTCCATTGTATATATGTACCACGCCTTCTTGATCCACTCCTCTGCTACCCAATCCAGGATTCTTGGGCTTCCCTTGTGGCTCAGTTGGGAAAGGATCCACCGGCAATGACGGAAACCTGGGTTTGATCCCTGGGTCGGGAAGATCCCTTGGAGAAGGGAAAGGCTACCCACTCCAGGATTGCAGCCTGGAGAATCCCGTGGACTGTACAGCCCTTGGGGTTGCAAAGAGTCAGACACAACTGAGTGACTTTCATTTTCACTTCACTGTTGATAGGCACATTGAGATTGTTTCCACGTCTTGGCTGTTGTGAACATGGCTAGTATGTAGAGATGCCTGTATCTTTCTAATGTTTTCATTTATTTATTTGGCTGTGCTGGGCCTTAGCTGCAGCATGTGAGATCCAGTTTCCTGACCAGGGATCAAACCTGGGACCCCTGTGTTGAGAACAGTGAGTCTTAGCCACTGGACCCCTGGGGATATCGCATCGCTTTTGGAATTATTGTTTTATGGTCCAGCAATCCCGCTCTTGGGAATATATCCAGGGAAAACTCATGGGAGAGTTTAGGATGAGAAAGTATGTAAGGTGTTCTTTCAGTAGGCTGGGAAAACATAACCCTATCCCAGGCAACCTAAGAGGAACCAGGTACTAAGATATGTGTCTCACATGTGGAAATAATATAACTAAATAACAGATGTTAGGAGCACAAGCTCCCTGATTGGATAATGGTTCTTTCCCTTAGGAACTTTATCATTTTGGCTAAATTATAAACTTACTATGTTTATCTTTTGTCTCTGTAAATGAGGAATCTTAAGGAGGGGAGGGGGGCGTAAGATGAGATGGTTGGAGGGCATCACCAGCTCCACGAACGTTGAGTCTGAGCAAACTCTGGGAGACAGTGAAGGACAAGGGAAGCCTGGTGTGCTGCAGTCCACGGGGCTGGAAAGACCAGACATGAGTTAGTGATTGAACAACAGCAACAACAGGGCTCGTAAGGTGGCCTAGAAGACACAATATACCGAAATTCTGGGCGGAGACACAAGTTGATAGAGCCGCGCATATATAGCTCTTTGCTTCATCCCTCATCTGCACAGAATCAGAGGCTGAAGGAGTGACACAGAATTGTGGTGCCCACCTTGTTCTTTCACCGTATGACTTCACATCGCTTGTTCAACACTCATGAGCATATAAAACTTGCACCACCCTTGTAAGCCCTGGTGTGGAGAAGCACCATATCAACGCTTTCTATGGCAAAATAAGGAAACCAGCGGCTGCCTCTGCCTCAACAGGAAGAGTTCTCTGTGCCTGGAGGAATTTCACAGGAGGTTCATCGCAACATTCAGCCCCCCAGTCATACACCATGCGTGAGCCGCCATATTGGGCGTTAGGAAGCAAAAGTGTATGTGGAATGCAGCCTTGGTTGAAGCTGGAAATGTTGTTGTTTAGTTACTAAGTTGTGTCCAACTCCTTTGGCACCCCATTAACCGCAGCCCGCCAGGTTCCTCTGCCCATGGGATTTTCCAGGTAATGATGCTGGAGTGCGTCGCCATATCCTCCAGGATGGGATCTTCCCAGCGCAGAGACTGAACCCAGATCTCTGGCACTGCAGGGAGATTCTTTCCCATCTGAGCCACCTGGGAAGTGAGGCATCTCTTAAGTCTTTCTCTCAGGGACTTTACGTAGTGGTCAAGAGGCTAAGACTCCACGCTCCCAATACAGGAGATGTGGGTTCAATTCCTGGTTGGGGAGCTAAGATTCGACATGCAAAAAAAAACAACCAAAACCTAAAACAGAAGCAACACGGTAACATATTCAATAAAGATGTTTTTTTAAAGGAAAAAGTAAATCTTTCCCTCTTTATGGATTTCCAGCCTAGTAAATAATGATGTAATTATAAGGATAATGGTCAAATGTAATTATAAGGACGCCTGCCTTGTAAGGAACCCCCAGAAGCACCGGAAGAGACTTGTAGACACTCAAAGAATAAAACGATTCTGCTTCCACGCTTGATGAATACCAGGTGTCCCCTTGAGGCAAATAACCAGCAAAAGCTAACCAGCTAACCAGTGAGAAAAATATTTTTCCTGTACCCACCAGGGAGCAGAACAGAAAACCACAATGGAACATAGGAACCTTTATCAATAGGACAAACTTAACGGCACCCCACTCCAGTGCTCTTGCCTGGAAACTCCCATGGACGGAGGAGCCTGGTGGGCTGCAGTCCATGGGGTCGCCGAGGGTCAGACACGACTGAGCGACTTCACTTTCACTTTTCACTTTCATGCACTGGAGAAGGAAATGGAAACCCACTCTAGTGATCTTGCCTGGAGAATCTCAGGAATGGGGAGCCTGGTGGGCTGCTGTCGAGGGGGTTGCACAGAGCTGGACACGAGTGAAGCAACTTAGCAACAGCAGACAGCAGATTAAAAACGCAGAGGCGATATGTTGCCAACAAAGGTCCATCTAGTCAAATCTATGGTTTTTCCACCAGCATGTAAGGATGTGAGAGATGGACCATAAAGAAGGCTGAGCACTGAAGAGCTGATGCTTTCCAGCTGGAGAAGACTCTTGAGAGTCCCTTGAACAGCAAGGAGATGAAATGAGTCAGTCCTCTAGAAATCAACCCTGAAGATTCCTCGGGAGTACTGATGGGAGCCGACTCATTGGAAAAGACTCTGATGCTGGGAAAGATTGAGGGCAGGAGGAGAAGGCGGTGACAGAGAAGGAGAGGATTAGACAGCATCACCAATTCAGTGGGTAGGAATTTGAGCAAACCCTGGGAGAGAGCAAAGAACTCGGAAGCCTGGTGTGCTGCAGTCTGTCGCGTCGCAGAGAGTCAGATGCAACTTAGCAACTGAACAACAACAGCAGCAAGACACAAGTATTAGGTTTTTATGACAGGAAACAGCATCATACTTGTGTCAGCTTTAAACGATTATCTCTGTTTCTTTGACCCAGGAATCTGAGCACACCACACCTGCGTGATAAGCAAGTTTGCAATCTAGGGGTCTGGTCATAGCTGCTTCTGTTTGGAAGCTTCTGCCAATCCACTTCTGCAATAACACTCACTTTGTTGCAAGAACTTCTCTTCTTACAGGCCCAGCTGGATTCTTCACAGCTGGCAACGGGGAGAAAGACTCAGAAGTTGGGTGAGAGAGGGAGAGAGTCAGGGAGAGACTGAGAATGACACAAAACATCATAAGCCTGACCCTTATAAGCAGTCGAACACACGGACTGTAAAGGGACGTGACAACTTCTGAGAAGCAAGTTCCACAATTCAGACAGATTAAAAACAAAATAAGTTAGGATGAACAGAATGATGAATCACCTTCAAACACTGTCATAAAACCTTGCGAGAGGTAAATATCTAATTACTCCAGCTGAAAAGCAGAAGTTATCAAATTGGATTAAAAGGTGACATATGCTGTCTACAAGGACTCTTTATGTTAAATATAAAGACGCATAGTGTTTCATAGTTTGAAAATATTTTGTCATGCAAATGCCAGAGCAAAGCCAGACTGGCTATACAGCAAGCAGAAAATGTGTACTTTAGAGCAAAAACTAATGTCAGGGATAAAGAAGGGTATTATGGGATGATGGAAGAATCACCTTGCCAGAAATACTAAAATCCTTCAATGTTATGCATCAAAGAACTGGGCCTCCAATGCATACAGCAAAATCTCACAGATTGCAAAGACGAAGTAAACAAATCCAAAATTATAACTGCAGTTTGTAATACTGCTCTCTTGGAACGAGTCAGGAAAAGCAGAGAAAAATCTCAGTATTAATATGGCAGACCTAAATTCTGTGTACCCATGTGACGTAATCCACACATACAGGCCCAAGGGTCAACACGATAACACACACTGTGTTTGCGTGCACGCCAGTTATGTCTGGCTCTTTGCGACCCCGCGGACTGTCGCTTGTCCGCGTCCTCTGTTCATGGGGTTTTTCAGGCAAGAATGCTGCAGTGGGTTGCCATTTCCTTCTCCGACACACTGTTTTGGAGTACAACTAAGAAAGATATTCAAAAATAATTGATATTCTGGACCACAAGACATCTGTAGATTTAAACAGTGGAAAATTATACAAGTGCGTTTCCTGATATAAGGAAGGGAATTTTTTTTTCCTTTTTGCTTTCTAGGTTTGTTGGCTAATCTAAGAATTAAATTGGTATAAGAGGGGTTACTAGGAGAAACAAATTTAATTATGTATATAATGATGCATGGTAAGTTGGTTCAGTGGTGACTCTCTGTGACCCCCACGGACTGTAGCCCACCAGGCTCCTCTGCCCACGGGATTCTCCAGGTAAGAATACTGGAGTGGGTTGCCCTGCCTTCCTCCAGGGTATCTTCCCAACCCAGGGATCGAATCTGCATCTCCTGCAAGGAGGGTGGGGTGTCAACCACTGAGCCATGTGGCAAACCCCATGTACATCAGAGAGCTCCACAATGACATAAGGCCCCCCACCTCACAAGGTAAAAGTAAGTCAGCAGAAGCATAAACATTCTCCTGAGTTAAGAAACGGGAAAGGGACTTGGGGCTTCAAAGTGGGCAGGGTGGAGGCGGCAGGGAGTAATTCACAGGATGAGAAAAACAGATGTTTTGTTAAACTGTGAGTCTGACCTGCCGTGGAGATAGAACTTTCAGACAAAACGGCATTGTAGTATGGGACTTCCCTGGTGGTTCGGAGGTTAAGAATCTGCCTTGCAATGCAAGGGGCACGCGTTGGATCCCTGGTCTGGAAAGATCCCACATGCGAGGGGCAATGAAGCCTGTGTGCCCAATTGCTGAATCCCCTGTGCCCTAGAGCCCATGAGTCACATCAAGAAAATCACTGCAGCGATAATTCTGCACAACGCCACTCTAGAGTAGCCCCCGATCTCCGCACCTGGAGAAATCCCACGTCCAGCAGCAAAGACCCAGGACAGGCAAACATAAACAAATAAAAACTTAAAAAAGATTTTTTTTAAGGTTCTCCCAGGTAATAACTCTTTTTCAGGGACAGGCTCACTATCTAAAATCTAAAATCTTTTAGGCAGTGAAGGCAGAGAGAAAAGTTTTTTTTTTCCCCTGAGTCTGCGGCGTCTCAACCGCCTTCAGCCCGTACATCAAAGTGGCACATTGAGAATGGGAGAGTCTGCTCCCCTTCAGTGATTACAACAGTATTTAATTAGAATAAAGCTGCAAAGAAAATGCAATTACAAACTTAAAAAAATATATATGTCTGGAAAAACTCTTAATTACTTTGACATTAAGGAGTGCATTTCAGAGTCACCCATCAGTCAAGCATGAGTTGAGGACGTAGGGACAGTGGAAGATAGAAGATGTTTTAAATTGAATGAGGATGGAGACAAAGTACATAAAAATTGGTGGGATGCATCCAAGGCAGTGCTTGCAGGGAAATTCAAAGCATTAAATGGTTACATCGGAAAACAATAAAGATTGTGGGTGGGTAATTGAAACGTCCACCAGAACAGGCAGAAAAGAGAAATAAAATGCACTGGAAGGGGAAATTAGAAAAAAAAAATCATTAGGCTTAAAAACTCAGCATTCAAAAATGAAGACAATGGCATACAGTCCCATCACTTCATGGAAAATAGATGGGAAATAGGAAATTTGGGGCTCCTGGCAACCCACTCCAGTGTTCTTGTCTGGAGAATCCCAGGGACGGCGGAGCCTGGCAGGCTACCGTCTATGGGGTCGCACAGAGTCGGACACGACTGAAGCGACGTAGCAATAAAGTCAATGAGGACGGTGACTGCAGACACAAAAGACGCTGCTCCTTGGAAGAAAAGCTATGAGAAACCTGGACTGCATATTAAAAAGCAGAGACATCTCTCTGCTGACAAAGGTGTGTACAGTCAAAGGTACAGTTTTTCCAGTAGTCATGTATGGATATGAGAGTTGGACCATAAAGAAAGCTGAGTGATGAAGAACTGATGCTTTGGAAGTGTGGTGTTGGAGAAAACTCTTGAGAGTCACTTGGACTGCAAGGAGATCCAACCAGTCCATTCTAGAGGAGATCAGTCCTGAATATTCACTGGAAGGACTGATGCTAAGGCTGAAGCTTTAGTCCTAAGGAAAGAACTGATCCTTTAGAAAAGATCCGGATGCTGGGAAAGATTGAAGGTGGGAGGAGAAGGGCAAGACAGAGGATGAGATGGTTGGATGGCATCACTGACTCGATGGACATGAGTTTGAGCAAGCTCCAGAAGATGGTGAAGGACAAGGAAGCCTGGTGTGCTGAAGTCCATGGGGTTGGAAAGAGTCAGACACAGCTTCTCAACTGAAATATAACAACAAGAAAGAAAAGCCGTTTGCTGAATGAATCACTAATGTAAATCTCTTTTTGAGAATTACAGAGAGAGATACAATAGAAATTGCCACTAACAAAAATTAACATCACTGAAGATAGTCCATCATGGTATTAAGGAATGTTATCATCAATACTCTACTAATGTATTAGAAAACTCTGATGAAACCATTCAATACATAAACCACCAATACAAGGAAAACATAACATGAATCAGTTCAGTTCAGCCACTCAGTCATGTCCGACTTTTTGTGACCTCGTATAGCACACCAGGCCTCCCTGTCCATCACCAACTCCCAGAGTTCACGCAAACCCATGTCCATCGAGTCAGTGATGCTATCCAACCATCTCATCCTCTGTCATCCCCTTCTCGTCCCGCCTTCAATCTTTCCCAGCATCAGGGTCTTTTCCAATGAGTCAGCTCTTCGAATCAGGTGGCCAAAGGATTCAAGTTTCAGCTTCAGCATCAGTCCTTCCAATGAATATTCAGGACTGATTTCCTTTAGGATCGACTGGTTGGATCTCCTTGCTGTCCAAGGGACTCTCAAGAGTCATCTCCAGCACCACAGTTCAAAAGCATCAATTCTTTGGTACTCAGCTTTCTTCACAGTCCAACTCTCACATCCATACATGACCACAGGGAAAACCATAGCCTTGACTAGACAGACCTTAGTTGGCAAAGTAATGTCTCTGCTTTTGAATATGCTAACCAGGTTAGTCATAGCTTTTCTTTCAAGGAGTAAGCATCTTTTAATTTCACGGCTGTAGTCACCATCTGCAGTGATTTTGGAGCCCCCCAAAATAAAGTCTAACACTGTTTCCATTGTTTTCCCATCTATTTGCCATGAAGGGATGGGACTGGATGTCGTGATCTTAGTTTTCTGAATGTTGAACTTTAAGCCGACATTTTCACTCTCCTCTTTCACTTTCATCAAGAGGCTGTTTAGTTCTTCTTCACTTCCTGCCATAAGGGTAGTGTCATCTGCATGTCTGAGGTTATTGATATTTCTCCCGGCAATCTTAAAGCACAAGCTGGAATCAAGATTGCTGGGAGTTCACCTGTGAAAACCATAATTGAAAAAAAAAAAAGAAACTCATTTGACATCAACAGATACTATTACATACAAACAGAGGAACAACCAGGATCTTCTCTACAGCACAGGGAGCTATATTCAATATCTTTTATTAACATGCAATGGAAACGAATTAGAAAAAGAATACATAAAGTTGAATTCTCTGCTGTATACTCAAAACATTGGAAAACAACTGTACGTCCGTTTAAAACAGTTTACCTTAGTTGCAAAGAGGAGGAGAACAAAGCTAAAAATTATCATCATTTATAGGAGAATCAGCAGAGAAGGCAATGGCACCCCACTCCAGTACGGTTGCCTGGAAAATCTCGTGGATGGAGGAGCCTGGTGGGCTGCAGTCCATGGGGTCGTGAATAGTCGGACACGACTGAGCAACTTCACTTTCACTTTCCACTTTCATGCATTGGAGAAGGAAATGGCAACCCACTCCAGTGTTCTTGCCTGGAGAATCCCAGGGACGGGGGAGCCTGGTGGGCTGCCGACTCTGGGGCAGCACAGAGTCAGACACGACTGAAGTGACTTAGCAGCAGCATAGAGAATCAGAGAAGGCATTCAAAAAATACAACATACAATATTGATAAAAGTTCTCCAATGGGAATACAAGAAGTCTCTATTCAACCAAGAAAAAGTAGCTAAGAAAACCACAGATATAGGTACATATATTATAATATGTATATAGTCTGTAGATATCCATATATCTCTATTGCTATCTATCTATTATCTTACCAGAGATACTAGAAGTTTGGTTCTAGACCACTGCTATAAACTGAATACTGTAACAAGGTGAGTCATGTGAAAGATTTGTTTTAAAGTGAATTTAAAAGTAACGTTTACAATATACTGCAGCCTATAACGTGATGCTGGGAAAGACTGAAGGCAAAAGGAAAAGGGGGTGACAGAGGAGGAGTTGGTTGGATGGCATCACCAACTCAATGGAGATGAGGCTGAGCAAGCTTTAGGAGATGGTGAAGGACAGGGGAGCCTGGCATGGTTACAGTCCATGGGGTCACAAAGAGTTAGACACAACTTAGCAATTAAACAAGAACAAAATGTTAAAAAAAAAAACTTAAATCCCTTCATTAGAAAACATTTTATTGCTAGCAAATGTTAACCATCATCTTATACGGCAGGGTCGCCACAAATCTTCATCTTATACAAAGAAAAAAAAATTACAGTATCTGCAAAGCACAGTACAGTGAAACACAAGAAAAGGAGGAATGGCTATTCTGCAAGTTCCATTCAGTGCAATGATCAAGAAAACAAACCTGAACCCAAGGCTGACAGATTGAAAAGGAAGAACCCTAAACGCCTCGCCTGGCATCCCACATTGCCTGCATCATCCTGAGCTAGGCCTAGCACCTCAGTCTTTGCGACCCCATGGACTGCAGCCCGCCAGGCTCCTCCGTCCCTGGGATTCTGTAGGCAACAATACTGGAGTGGGTTGCGGCGCCCTCGTCCAGGGGATCTTCCCGACCCAGGGGTCAAACCCCCGTCACTTGAACTGCAGGTGGATTGTTTACCGTCTGAGCCACCGGGAATGGAGAAGGAAATGGCAACCCACTCCAGTGTTCTCACCTGGAGGATCCCAGGGACGGGGGAGCCTGGTGGGCTGCCGTCTATGGGGTCACACAGAGTCAGACACGACTGAAGCGACTCAGCAGCAGCAGCAGCAGCAGCAACCAGGGAAACCCATAGATAATGCTAACTGGGCTCACACCACATCTTCTAAAACTAATGAGCTTATCAATGACACTGGCTAAAAAGCTTAATACATTAAAAACCCAGCTGCCTTTGCAGGAGAGGAAGACTTCCTTTTCCTTCCAGGCTTTTTGGCTGGCCTAATTATTTTGACATAAGACAGATTAACAGGAGAAAAGCGAATTTGATTTTGTCCATCCAGGAGCTCATAAAAAAATATAAGACTTCAGTAAGCAACCCAAGCTGCAGCTCTTACATCATGTGGACAAAGAAACAATAAATCTGTGAGGAACCGATAAGAGAAAGAAAACGGGGCGTGAGGTAATAAATTCGTAAAGAAGTAACACGGTTTGTTTATACAGCCCGCCTGGCCATGAATTTCCTGCTGATAACTACGTCTCTTTCTCCTGGAGCAAGGCAGGCACCTTTCACAGGAGAGATTTATTTCCTGCTTTCAGGGGGACAAGGAGGGTCAGTGTTTCCTTGTTGCATCAGCCTTTTCTTAAGTAACTTTAACTGAAAATAATCAGGACGTTAGGGGAGACACTGATGGAAACCCTCAGGCCTGGCCTGGCACCTCAGCAATCACTCGCATGAGCTGTCTCATAACAGGAGGTCCTGGCAAGGAACACTGAACAAGCCACCACCGACTGGAAGAATTTGAAAACGGTCGCAAGGAGAGAATAGATGCCATGCTTTTGAGCTGTGGTGTTGGAGAAGACTCTTGAGTCCCTTGGACTGCAAGGAGATCCAACCAGTCCATCCTAAAGGAAGTCCATCCTAAATATTCACTGGAAGGACTCATGCTGAAGCTGCAACTCCAATCCTTTGGCCACCTCGTGCAAACAGCTGACTCATCAGAAAAGACCCTGATGCTGGGAAAGATTGAAGGCAGGAGGAGAAGGGGACGACAGAGGATGAGATGCTTGGATGGCATCACCCACCCAGTGGACATGAGTTTGGGTAAATTCCAGGAGCTGGTGCTGGACAGGGAGGCCTGGCGTGCTGCAGTTCATGGGGATGCAAAGAGTCGGACACGACTGAGCGACTGAACTGAACTGAAGTCACACCAACCTCCCAGGATCCTCCTTGCTAGAATCCACCTTGCCTGAGTGACACATGGGCCACCGGGAAGGACCCTGAGTCAGAAGGATTGGCCAAAGACACCCCGGAAGCTCTCCACCCTCCTGCTCCCCACCTGGGCGCCCCCTCCCCAATAACGTCTCTTGCTTTGTCAGCTCATGTGTCTCCTTGGACAAGTCCTTTCCGAGCATCAGACAAGAGCCCGCTCTCAGGCCCTGGAGGGAGTAACCCTTCCTGTACCATTTGCAGTAACACTGATGGACCTGGAGACAACTGTACTAAGTGAAGTCAGACAGAGACCAATATCATAGAGTATTGCTTATACGTGGAACTTCAAAAATAACGCAAGTGAATTCACAAAGCAGTCACGACACGGAAACGACCCAAGTGTCCATCGACAGATAAACGGATAAAGATGTGCTAATATATGTCCAGTGGAATGCCACACAAGCATAAAAACGACTGAAATTATGCCATGTTCAGCCACACGGAAGGACCGTCACACCAAGTCAGTCGGACAGAGAAAGACAAGCATCGGACGATACCACTTATGACATCACCTACATGGCGGATTTGGGGGGAAGCCTGCCCCGAGCCCCAGGACATTTAAATATATTCACCATGAATGATTGCAAATTAAAGTTTAAAGAAAAGTATTCGTAATAGCACAGAGCCATGAATGATTGAGGCATAGAGCTGACAAAAATACGTGCAAGGTTTGTAGGCTGAAGATGAAATACTGATGAGAGAAATCAGAGAGGAACATTGGCCGGAGGTTAGTTTTCAAATCGATCTCTGGATTTCACACAATCCCCGACACTCACAGCAAATGATTTAGAGAGACTGGCAGCTGCTCCTAAAATGTCCATGTGGAAGCAGTGAACTCAGAGTAATCAAAACAATGTAGAGAAACTCAAACACAGAAGCTGGAAAATGCCTGTAACTTAATTCCACCATTTATTTTGAAAGCTTGGGATTCAGGAGAGTGGAATTTTGGCAAAAGCACAGGCGTAGGTTTTCAAAACAGATTCGATCCTCAGGAGATGGGTTCACATAGGTAAATTTTTTCTGATACTAGCGTAAAGGCAATAAATTAGTTTTGATACAAGCATCAAGCCTAATTCAGTAGAGATGACAGTTTTTCAACAATTAGAACTGAAATAACTATACACCCATGTGCGAAAAACAAAAATATCCCTCTAAACTTAATGGGTTTCTCAGAGTGTACTATAAATGTAAGTTGATACGTACCACATTAAAATGGAAACCTTAAAAGAAAACTTCTCAAAAAAATTTCAGGAGAAAATTGCTAAGACTTGTGCTAAGAAGGGGCTTCCGTGGTGGCTCAGACAATAAAGGATCTGCCTGCAATGCAGAAGACCGGGGTTCGATCCCTGGGTTGAGAAGAATCTCTGAAGAAGGGAATGGCTACCCACTCTGGTATTCCTGCCTGGAGAATTCCATGGACAGAGGACCCCGGTGGGTCATGGGGTCACAAAGAGTTGGACTCAATTGAGCAACTAAGCACACGCTAAGCAAATATTGTTTTCTTCGAACACACAGAAAATGATGGATTATAGAAGAAAACAATGGAAGTGTATCAAAAAAGATCAATTTTTTAAAAGAAATTGTAAATAAAAAGGCAAAGAAAAGTCACAGGCCTGGGGTAACTATTAATATTGGAAAACAATTAGTCAATAAAGGACTCACTATACAGAGTATAGAAACAACTCTCACAATAGTAAGGAATCATAAAATGAAAGGCACTCAGTCTTGTGTGAGTCTTTGCGACCTCATGGACTATAGAATTCTCCAGAAAGAATACTGGAGTGGGTAGCCTCTCCCTTCTCCAGGGGATCTTCCCAACCCAGGCATCGAACCCAGGTCTTCTGCACTGCAGGCAGATTCTTTACCAGCTGAGCCACAAAGGAAGCCCAAGGAAGCACAAGGAACTCCCAAGTCAGACAACCCATCTGAACACACAGGCCACCAGGAAGATATACACAACACAAATAATTTAAAGAAACTCAGCAGTAGAGATGTACAAGTTAACACCCCATTAGCTTACAATGCACGTCTATTAGCATAGCAACAGGGACAGAAAAACATACTGACAATGTGTTGGTGAGGACAGGGGCCCTCTGGAATCCTCTCACAGGGCTGGTGGGGCTGCAAACTATCACAGCGACTTTGCAAACCAATTTGGCCATTTCTTCCACCTTTTAACGTAACACTCACCATCCAGCCAGCCATCCCACTTCAGAAATTCAGCTGAGAAGAAAAGACATCTGTACACAGGGACCCGATTTCCATCAAGTCCAGTTATGATCAGAAAAAGCTGCAGACCACGCCAAAGTTCATCAGTGTGCAAACTGATAATCAACTGGTGGTGAGGAGCAACAGAGCACACCACCCCAAAATATGTCTTGTTGGCGAAAGAACCGTCTTTAGCTGGTTACTTTTAGAAAACAGCAGGGGAATTTCCCTGGTACTCCAGTGGCTAAGACTTCAAGCTCCCAAGGCAGGGGGCCCAGGTTACATCCCCGGTCAGAAAGTTAGATCCGATGAAAGTGACTGGGAAAGTCACTCAATCGTGTTCAACTCTTTTGTGACCCCATAGACTGTAGCCCACCAGGCTCCTCTGTCCATGGGATTCTCCAGGCAAGAGTACTGGAGTGGGTAGCCTATCCCTTCTCCAGGGGAGCTTCCCAACTCAGGGACTGAACCCAGGTCTCCCACATTGCAGGCAGATTCTTTACCATCTGAGCCAAAAGGGAAGCCCAGATCTTATGTGAGTCAACTAAAGTCTGCATGCTATTAAAAAAAAAAAAAATCCCACAGCCCAGTGAAGATTGAAGACACCAGATGCTGCAATTAAGACCTTGAGCAGCCAAGTTAAAAAAAAAAAAATAGCAGATACAGGAGGAGCTTTGGAAACTGAGTATAAGCTGTTTAGTCACTCAGTTATGTCCAACTCTTTCCGACCCCGTGGACTGCAGCACAGCAGGCTTCCCTGTCCATCACCACCTCCCAGAGCTTGCTCAGACTCATGTCCATTGAGTCTGTGATGCCATCCAACCATCTCATCCTCTGTCTCCCTCTTCTCCTTCTGCCCTCAGTCTTTCCCAGAACCAGAGGAGACATTGCTCTGTTGTGAAAACATTGCAAAGGGAAACCTCCATTCGTAAGAGTGCCTCCTTCTCTGTGCCAGAAAGAGAAGACTGACCCTAAACCTCTAGAAATTCTTATCAATAGAGAAGGCAGAGTTGAAATGGGCATAAAAACCACACCCTGCTTTTCCTGATAACTTTCCTGAACTGACACCTCTTTCTCCCAACAGCTCTCATCTTTAAGCTAAAGATAGTGTTGAAGGTGACGCCTTGGACAATTTTGGAGACTTTCAGTGAGCCTGCCCGGGTATCTCCTATGTATACAAGAGATACATATGTTACTAAGCCTGTTTTCAGGCTGCTTTCTGTTATATTTTTGAGAATTAAGACAAGCAATTTCTTTTACACTGATTAAATTGAGTTTATTTACAAATTAATTTTGATAGTACCAGCCAGAGGTAAACACATATCTATAATGACCATATCCACCCATCCATCCTTCAATCCATCTATCCATCCATCCAAGCAGAGATCTCATAGTTTTCCTGCTCAAGTTTAAAAAGGGCCTCTTTTCTTCAGTCTCAGAAATCACAGAGGATTTGATAAAAGTCCCAGAGAGCCCTGGGAGATAATTTACATCTCAAAAGAAGAGGAAGAGAATTGCAAGCTCCTTCTAGAAAACTACCTTCCTTTAACCACACGTGAGAGAATCAGCTATAAAATGTCCAAGCAGTTTCATCAAGGCTATTTTCAGGGTAAGACTTCCTTCAGTTCAGTTATAATTGATAGCAGTAATAGACAATAGTATATATCATTCACGTCCACATGCCTCACTTCTGGAGGAATGTAAATAAGTGTTCAGGTTACCAAGGCCCCTAAGGAGAGTCAAAACCAGGAGGAGAGACTAGGATGTAGACTAATGCATCAGGTTGGGAAGGTCTCCTGCAGGAGGGCATGGCGACTCAGTCCAGTATTCTTGCCTGGAGAATCCCACGAACAGACGAGTCTGGCGGGCTACAGTCCACAGAGCGCAGTCAGATACAACCGAGCAACAAGCACTTTCCCTTTTCACTTCAGCAGGACATTCACCCGTGCTCCTGAGATAGACACCACTCCAATTACCAAAGATTCACTTTGATACAATACCATCAAAGTCCATACGTAAAAAAGTCCATCCCAGTTCCCTTTCCTTTTAGAAAACTGTGGTGGCTGAAAGATGGTGCTGTAATTCAAAACCCTTCGAGTCCACTGTTCTCCAGATCCCAAGGAAACTAAGGCTCAGCAGCGTGATAACGAAGTATCATTTCCTGTAATTCATCAGAGCCTAGATGAAGATCGCCCTGTTTTGCAACAGTCACCCTGGGGGACTACAAGATGGGATAGGCCTCTGAATACCCGCCGTGTATTTCCAGCATGTGTTGCCGTGTATCAGGCAAACAGCAAACCAATGCAAAGCAAAACGCTCCCTCAGGGTCACAGTTCCTCCCCAGAATGGGAGGTTCCTAGCCAATACTCTATCAGAGATGGAGCCAAGGGACCAAGCTTGGGGCTAAAGAAGACAATCCCAACCAGTGTCCCATCAGATATGGAGCCAAACAACCAGGTTTGGGCCTAAAGGACAGAATCCAAGTAGTGACCCATCAGAGATGAAGCCAAATGACTAAGCTTGGGTCTAAAGGTGAGAACTCCAACCAATAATCCGTCAGAGATGGAGCCAAGCAACCAAGCTTGGTCCTAAATGGACAACCCCAACCAGTGTCCCATCAGAGATGAAGACAAGTGACCAAGCTTGGGTCTAAAGAATAGAACCCAACCAGTGCCCCATCAGAGCTGAAGACAAGTGATCAAACTTGGGTCTAAAGGTGATAATCCCAACCAATAATGCATCAGAGATGGAGCCAAGTGGCCAAGCCAAGCTTGTGTCTCAAGGAGAGGAACCCAACCAATGACCCATCAGAGATGGAGCCAAATGACCAAGCTTGGTCCTAAATGGACAACCCCAACGAGTGTCCCATCAGAGATGAAGACAAGTGACCAAGCTTGGTCCTAAATGGACAACACCAACCAGTGTCCCATCAGAGGTGAAGACAAGTGACCAAACTTGGCTCTAAAAGTGATAATCCCAATGAATAATCCATCAGAGATGGAGCCAAGTGGCCAAGCAAAGCTTGTGTCTAAAGGAGAAGAACCCAATCAGTGACCCATCAGAGATGGAACCAAATGTCCAAGCTTAGATCTAAAGGACAGAACTCAAATAGTCACCCATCAGAAATGACGCCAGATGACCAAGTTTAGGTCTAAAAGAGAGAACCCCAATGAATAATCCATCAGAGATGGAGCCAAGCAACCAAGCTTGGTCCTAAATGGACAACCCCAACCAGTGTCCCATCAGAGATGAAGACAAATGACTACGCTTGGGTCTAAAGAAGAGAACCCAACCAATGTAGCATCAGAGATGGAGCCAAATGACTAAACTTGGGTCTAAAGGCGAGAACCCCAACCAATAATCCATCAGAGATGGAGCCAAGCAACCAAGCTTGGTCCTAAATGGACAGCCCCAACCAGTGACCCATCAGAGATGGAGCCAAATGACCAAGCTTGGGTCTAAAGGATAGAACCCAACCAATGTCTCATCAGAGGTGAAGACAAGTGACCAAGCCTGGGTCTAAAGGGGAGAACCCCAACCAGTGACCCATCAGAGACAAAGCCAAATGACCAAGCCTTAGTCCAAAAGGGAAAATCCCAATGAGAGCTCTGCCATATGCAAGGCCAACCCAACAGGGAAGGTTACCCAAGTACCATCACTATCTCCATTCCATACCAAAGATGTCTCAACCAGCTAATGCGTATACCGATACACAGGCAAGCATAGAAATGATAAACACGGCCGCACAAACAACAGATCAGATGAAGCGTACTCCACAACTTTCCCACCACCCTGCCCCTTTCCCAGACGGAGGCTTCCAAACAGACTGGCCTGGCTCCATAAAAAATGATGAGCCCAGATGGACTCACCTCCCGAAGAGAAAGAATCAAAACTGTCAGCTTGCCCTCGCTGGAATTAACTCACCCCAGAACAAAACCGAAGGGGGACCCCGATTCCGCTTCCTCAGTCCTCATGTGGGGCATGGCCAGCGCCATCAGGGAGAGTCCCTCCAGCTTCCTGGGAGCAGAACAAGATCCAGTAGCTGCTGGGAATCCAGGATGGGGGTCAACCTGCTGTGGGCAAGGACTACCGGCTGCCTCGCCAGAACAGCTGCTGAATCCAAGTGTGTGCACTTGACACACATCGTGAGAGCAAGTAGCCGGAAATGTCAGAGTTTGTAGCAACGTTCATTACAAAGGCTGAGCACAGAGGACAAGGAGCTTGTGCTCAAATAAGCCTGAACTCCCTGATGGTTTTCAGGGAAGGGTTTTTATAGGCAGCTTTTGAAGGAAGGTCGAAAGGTACGTGACCGTTCGTTGCTTGGTAGCGAGGTTATGGGAGGGGCTTCCCAGGTGGGGCTAGTGGCAAAGAACATGCCTGCCAATGCAGGAGACATAGGAGACGCAGTTTGGATCCCTGGGTCGGGAAGATCCCCTGGAGGAGGGCATGGCAACCCACTCCAGTGTTCTTGCCTGGAGAATCCCATGGACAGAGGAGTCTGGCAGGCTACATACAGTCCATGGGGTCGCTAAGAGTCGGACATGACTGCGGTGAATTGGGACGCACAAATGAGGTAATGGGGGCGTGTTCCGTCTCAATTGTCCGTCTTGGGCTTCCAACCAGTCTCAGGTTCCTGTGCTTGTGCTTAGCCTGAAGTTACCACCCTCCACGCTAGGGGAGAGGGGAGTGGCAAGTTCCTGCAGACATACTCAGGGATATATTTTTATGTCTAATTCATCGGAGAGCAGGAATCAGGACCCTGCCCCAAGGCTGCGCTGTTATTTCCTTGCACCTCCTCCCTTGTTCCTGCATCCACTCCCTTCTCTGATTAGCACCAGCCGGAACCTGCCTTTTGGAATACAATTCTTCGGCGCTCAGTCTTCATTATGGTCCAGCTCCCACAAACGCTGGGCTTCCCTGAGAGCTCAGTTGGTAAGGAATCTGCCTGCAATGCAGGAGGCCCCGGGTTCAATTTGCCTGAGAAGGGATAGGCTACCCATTCCAGTATTCTTGGGCTTCCCTCGCGGCTCTGTTGGTAAAAAATCCGCCCGCAATGCGGGAGACCTGGGTTTGATTCTTGGGTTGGGAAGATCCCCTGGAGAAGGGAAAGGCTACCCACTCCAGTATTCTGGCCTGGAGAATCCCATGGACCGTATAGTCCGTGGGGTCATAAAGAGTTGGACACGACTGAGTGCCTTTCACTCTCACAATCATATATGACACAGTGCATGGGACACGGGTTCAATCCCTGGTCCAGGAAGATGTGGAATCCTCCACGGAGCAATTTAGCATGAGTGCCACAGCCACTGAGCCCGCGTTCCAGAACCAGAGACTAACCCCTGCTCAACACACCTAGAGAGAGCGCCATGCCCAGCAGTGAAGACCCAGCACAGTCAAAAATAAATGAAGCAAACAACTTTAAAACACGTTCTAGAAACTGCAGACATGAAATGTGCCTTTTTCTCTCTTTCCTGCCTATGTTGGCACAGCGGTGATGTGGTGTTTATACAACTCATTACCCTGAATGCACTGAATAGCAATGATTTACACATGAAAAGAGGCAGAGGTAGTATAAGACAGGTATGATTTGCTGCTTTCCTATGAAAAGGTGAGCAGCAGGCTGTGTTTATTCAATTCAACGTATTTCACGTGAAGAAATATGGAAGGAAACAGCCTATGATGAGGAGAATGAGCAGAGAGGCATACCTGCTGTGAATATTGAGAATATTCAGATGCTGTTGAAGTCAGTGACAGGGCAGGACAAAGGTCGTAACATATGGGATGCTGCAGATGTCAGAATAAAGCGGAAAACTACTGATTATTATATTATATACTGTGATTATGCAACTTTCTGCATCATGCGCAGATTCCTTGAGGCAAGGTCTTTAGTTTTTCAATCCCTATGCTGATGCATATAGTCGATATTTCATGAAATCTGGTAAGAAATCAAGAATGAATGAAGAATGAGAAGGAGGGAGGGAGGAAGAAATAAAAGGAAGAAAGGAGGTTTAGAAGGACACGAGTGCTAAGTTGATTCAGTTGTGTCTGACTCTTTGGGACCCCATGGACCGTAGCCCGCTGGGCTCCTCTGTCCACGGGATTCTCCAAACAAGAATCTGCAGTGGGTTGCCATTCCTTTCTCCAGGGGATCTTCCCAACCCAGGGATGGAACCCAGGTGTCCTGCACTGCAGGCCGATTGTTTACCACCTGAACCAACACAGAAGCCCCATAGTCTAAGTCACTCAGCCGCCAGGCCACTGGATTTTAACTCACATCATCAAAGGAGTCAGCAGGGAGGCAACTTGGTGATGGATGCTATTCCGTGGGCTGTAATTAGCAGTCCCGAGGTGCTCCCCCTGTGTTCTCTGCAGACTCATGACATCTTGGCCGATCTGGTATGCCAAGACAGGCCTCTGGAGGACTTTGTGGCTTGAGCAAAATATGCTGTCTCTCTTTTAAGCTTCTTATTTTATGCTGCAGTGTAGTTGATAAACAATGCTGTATTAGTTTCAGGTGTACGGCACAGTATAGCTATACATGGACATGCATCTCTTCTTTGTCAAATTCTTTCCCCATTTAAACTGTTGCCTTATCCTGAGCAGAGTTGTCTCTGCTACACAGAAGGTCCCTATTGGTTATCGATTGCTTTTGAAGTAATATTTATTTTTGGTTGTGCTAGGTTTTCATTCCTCGATCTCTGTGAGTCTGAGTGAACTCCGGAAGTTGGTGATGGGCAGGGAGGCCTGGCGTGCTGCGACTCATGGGGCTGCAAAGAGGCGGACACGACTGAGCGACTGAACTGCCTGAGGCTTTCATCTTGCCCGGGCTGCCTCTAGTTGCGGGGAGTGGGGGCTACTCCCTAGTTGTGGTGAGCGGGCTTCTCACTGGGGTGGCACCTGGGCTTAGTGGCCCCACAGCACATGGAATCTTCCCAGTCCAGGGATCGAACCCGCGTCCCCTGCATTGGCAGGTGGATTCTTATCCGCTGGTGAACACCAGGGAGCTCCCATGCTGAACTGTTGGCAATGGTGACTGTGCTATCTCAAGGCTACCCTTGTTATCTGAGAACGAATCTCTGGAAGTTTAATACCAGTCTGGAAAGTATGATATCCATTTCCTCAACATTTCAGGATGCTTGCACACTCATTGTCATTGTAGAACATGTACTCCTTGACTCACGCTTGCTCAGTGCAACACCCATGATGGCTGAACTGCCTAAGAACTCTGTATATCAGGATTCAGGTACGCCCGGGGTGTAGCGGTGTTGTTTTGTACGATGAGCTGATAGAGACACAGGGTAACACTGGGTTAATACCCATGTTTGGCAAGTTTTCCCCTGTACAACTTTTCAACAGACACCGCTATTACCCATTTAGCAGAAAACACTCCTGATGACAATTAAGTCTGGACAAAACCAGAGCCCACAGTTCAGCTGAGCCTAAAGGTATTCTACCCACACTCTAAAATATCGCTTTACCTGAAGGTGGGGATTATCTTCTCCTAGCACAGACTGTCCATTCCTCTGGTTTCAGTGTGAGAGAAGATGCCTGCATAATGAAAGAAAATATACAACAAAAATAGAAAAGTAGGAAATACAGATGCTAATGGCAGAAAGTGAGGAGGAGCTAAAAAGCCCCTTGATGAAAGTGAAAGAGGAGAGTGAAAAAGTTGTCTTAAAGCTCAACATTCAGAAAACAAAGATCATGGCATCCGGTCCCATCACTTCATGGGAAACAGTGTCAGATTTTACTTTTGGGGGCTCCAAAATCACTGCAGATGGTGACTGCAGCCATGAAATTAGAAGACACTTACTGCTTGGAATAAAAGTTATGACCAACCTAGACAGCATATTCAAAAGCAGAGACATTACTTTGCCGACTAAGGTCCGTCTAGTCAAGGCTATGGTTTTTCCAGCAGTCATGTATGGATGTGAGAGTTGGACTGTGAAGAAGGCTGAGCACCAAAGAATCGATGCTTTTGAACTGTGGTGTTGGAGAAGACTCTTGAGAGTCCCTTGGACTGGAAGGAGATCCAACCAGTCCATTCTGAAGGAGACCAGCCGTGGGATTTCTTTGGAAAGAATGATGCAAATCTGAAACTCCAATACTTTGGCCACCTCATGCGAAGAGCTGACTCACTGGAAAAGACTCTGATGCTGGGAGGGATTGGGGGCAGGAGGAGAAGGGGACGACAGAGGATGAGATGGC
The DNA here is from genome assembly GCA_006408675.1 of Madoqua kirkii. Classification (NCBI taxonomy): domain Eukaryota; kingdom Metazoa; phylum Chordata; class Mammalia; order Artiodactyla; family Bovidae; genus Madoqua; species Madoqua kirkii. Next base: position 67,367 of record SJYC01085738.1, on the reverse strand, counting down.
TGGATGGCATCACCGATTTGATGGATGTGGGTCTAGGTGAACTCCAGGAGGTGGTGATGGACAGGAAGGCCTGGAGTGCTGTGATTCATGGGGTAGCAGAGAGTCGGACACGACTGGGCGACTGAACTAAACTGAATTCTACTACAGTTTAGGTATATGGTTATGGATGAGCTGTGCTTCCCAACTGGCTCAGGGGTAAAGAAAATGTCTGCCTGTGCAGGAGATGCAGGTTCGATCCCTGGGTCGGGAAGATCCCCTGGAAGAGGAAATGGCAACCCACTCCAGTATTTTTGCCAGAAGAATCCCATGGACAGAGGAGCATCGTGGGCTACCATCCATGGTATCACAAAGGCTCGGACACAATTCAGCGACTCAACAACAGCAGTAAGGGATGAGTTTTTGAACTTTTCTTTAGCACTGATGTCCTGGAAAAGGAAAAGGGAAATTCTTAGGCTGAAAGTGCTTTTGGAAAACCTTTTTCATTTTCGACGTGGACCATTTTTTAAGACGTCTTTATTGAATCTGTTACACTACTGCTTCTGCTGTTTTATGTTCTGGTTTTTCAGCCTCGAGCCATGTAGGATCTTAGCTCCCCCAAAATAGATTGAACGCATACCCCATTCCTTGGAAGGTGAAGTCTTACCTGCTGGACTGCCAGGGAAGGCCCAGGCATTTTAAGGAAATGGGCTTCGTGACAGTTCTTCACATCCAACTTGAGAGTCTGACTCAGCAAATATGAGAGGGGGCCTCTAGGCCTCAAATCGGGTTCTGTTTTCTCTAGAAAATCTGAATTTTGCAATTTTCTGTCCTAACACTACCCCCATGTATGTCCTGCTTTGGGCTATTGCTGTTTTCCATAAGAAGCTGGAATTTAGAAAATGTTTCATATCTCGAGATAGGAATCTAGGCCCGTTTCCTCATTCCCTCTGAGGAATCTAATGGTACGGATGTGGCATGACTGGTTTAACAGTCTCCACAGTGATGGACACTTTGCTGGCTTTACATTTTTAACCATAAGAAGTAATTAAGGTAAAATCTTAATTCAATGACAGTAAAAGCTTTTGCAATAAAATTTGAGTGTCTACCCTGTATCTCGGCTCAGAATTTGAGCCAGACACACATAAGGGCAGATTTGCAAGTAATCACGTGGGATGAAAAAGAATAAATTAATTTTTAACTATATTTGATTGCACCCAATACCCTGATGTGAAGAGCCTACTCACTGGAAAAAGACCCTGATGCTGGGAAAGACTGAGGGAGGAGGAGAAGGGGACCACAGAGATGGCTGGATGGCATCACTGACCTGACGGACATGAGTTTGAGCAAACTCTGGGAGTTGGTGATGGACAGAGAGGGCTGGCGTGCTTCAGTCCATGGGGTCAAAGAGGTGGACACAACTGAGCGACTGAACAACAAGTTTATGCAATGTGTGGTTTGATACCCTTGTATATATTGTGGAATTTTCACCAAGATCTGAAGAGCCTAGGCTACTCCATGTTGTAAAAAAACTCCGTTTTGTAAAGGTTCTGGGCAAACAGACTTAGACTTTGGATATTACCTAACCTTGCCCCACTGTTCACGGGCCAATCAGCCCTTACGTTAAACCTCCTGACTTTACGTTCAGGAGCTTGTGATTTACCTTGCAAGTAAAAACCAATCAGGAATCCACACACAACCCTATAGAAGAAGGTAACCAGTCAGTTGTCCTTCAGCCTGAACATCCCCTTTTTACCCTTTTACCTGAATATTCCCTATGTAAGCAGTGTAACCCAAAACTCGAGGCTCCTCTCCCTAGCCGCTGCGTCGGTAATGGTGGGACCCCCAGCTTGAGCTTGGTAATAGAAACTCTCTTGCTTTTGCATCAGATATCGGCTCACTGGTGCTCACTGGGAGATGTTGCGACTTGGGCACAACCGAAAGATAATAAACATATCCATCACCTAACATTGTATATATATGTGTGTGTATTTTTGCATATACTTTACACCTAACTATATATGTATTACATGCACATATATTTTACATGTATAGATATATGTTTACCTTTATATTTACATGTATATATATATATTTTTACATGTATTTTACACGTGTGCTCAGTACTTAGTCACTGAGTCGTGTCCGACTCTTTGGGACCCCATGGACTGTAAGCCCTCCAGGCTCCTCTGTTTGTGGGGATTCTCCAGGCAAGAATACTGGAGTGGGTTGCCATGCCCTCCTCCAGGGGATCTTCCCAACATAGGGATCAAACCCAAGCCTTGCACCTAGCAGGTAGGTTCTTTACTGTCTGAGCTACACAGGAAGCCCATCTAGACCCTTAGTGTAATTCAAATATCCACACGTTTGTAGCCATGTTCCCATGAGAAGCAGGGCCTCAGCCTCAGCTCCCATGAAGGAAACTTGATTGTTTCAGCTGATTATAAAGGTAATTTCTGCAGTAGTGATTAGGACACTGGCCTGGAATGCAATTCTGACCAATGAGACATTGAAGAGGAGCTGGGAGAGTCTGTTTGGGAAGGATTTTTCTCTCTTAAAAAAAAAAAAAAAATATATATATATATATATATTAAAGAAAGGAATTTTTTTTAAACTAGTGATGGATATCTGCCTTTGATAGCTAGTGTCTTTGTGACAGACATTATAAGATCATGGAGGAAAAAGTCAGAAAAGCCACCAGCACGTGAGGAAGGTACAAAACACAGATGGAAAAGATTCTCGGGCCTTTGAGGACCTCAGAGTCACTGAGTTTTCTCTCCCAGCGACAAGCACTCTAACTTACACACTGATCTGTTTTCCTCACTGTACTGATACTGCTAAGAGTTTATGCCTGTGCGTAGGATCAGCAAAAGGACAAAGAAATTACACATAAATCTTAGAAGGCTGCAATTGCTGTAAGATAATTGATAAGAAAAAACTACCCTTGACGTGATACTATACAGAGAATCAGAATAAGCTTTAGAGGAAAGAAGTCTACTGATTTAGTCTCTGGGCCACGGAATAAAATGAATGTGTAATGGTCCTTTAAAAAGCTGGGCATGAAGTGATCACAGGGATTGTACTGCACGAAATTCAGAAGCCTCCAGAAGTGTGACCTAATTTAATTTCTTTTCTGTTCAGCTCCTTGCCTTTCCCCCTTTCTTCCTCATGCCAGCCCTAGTTTTACTTCAAGAGCTGACAAACTGACACCTAACTCTATATATTTTGTGTGTGTGTGTGTACATGTGTGTATATATATATCCCCCGGTGGTGTTAACAGGTAACATTACTCTCAACCACTTTCAGGAAAAACTTCTGAGCATTGAATGCTCAGCATGGTGACTATAGTTAACAATAAGGGATTGTATATGCAACCATTTCATTTTGTAAGAAAAAACTAGTATTTCACAAAATACTTACAAATGCATTCTTAATATGAAAATATAACTGGGTTAACCAAAAGGTTCATTCGGATTTTCCTACGAGATGTTATGGAAAAACCCAAGTGAACTGTTTGACCAACCCAATACTTTTATACCAGGAAAAAAAAAAGCCTCTCAAAAATAAGGATGCTAATGTCCATCAGTTAAAAAAAAAATATATATATATATATACACACACACACATATTAACCTGTTTGCAAAGCAGAAATAGAGACACAGACATAGAGAATGAACATATGGACTCCAAGACGGGAAAGAAAGGAGAGGTGGGGTGGACTGGGAGATAGGAATGGATATATAAACACTGTTGATGCTATGTATAAAATAGGTAACTAATGAGAATCTACTGTGCAGCTAGGGAATGCTGCTCAGAGCTCTGTGGTGACCTCACTGGAAAAGAAATCCCAAAAAAGAGGGGATAAATGTGTAAGGTGTTGGAGAAGGAAATGGCAACCTACTCCAGTATTCTTGCCCAGACAATCCCATGGACAGAGCAGCCTGGCGGGCTACAGTCCACGGGGTCCCAAGAGTCGGACTTCATTGAGGCACTAAACCAATCCCCAGTGTATAAGGGATAGCTGATTCACTGTGCTGTACAGCAGAAACTAACACCACCTTGTGAAGCAGCTACACTTCAATTAGGAAAAAAAAAATGTTTTAGTAAAGCAACTGAGAACTGTAAATGCATACGCTTCAAGCATCATAAAAACATTACATATGTTCACACATCAGTGTGGCAAATCTGAGGAGCTTTTTAAGAGAAACCACGAGAAAATAAACTCTTTTGCTTAGATAGCTCTAGCAGATGCCTGCAATTAAAAAAAAATTTTAAGATGGATTGCTACTTTGAAACAACAAAAAGAATCAAAGATGGAAAGTCACATCCCAGCTCAATTAAATACGCCCTGAGCAACCTGCAAAAAGTAGATAGGCAAATAAATCATCCATTAGTAATAGCTAAGTCAAACAACTAGTTAACTTCGATTGCATCAGTGACACATTTGGAAAAAAAGTAAAGTGCATTTCGGCTGTTTATACCTTTTAAAAAAAATAGCATAAAAATTTATAGAGTCAGACATGATGGAGTGACTAAGTACATTAAGAAGTGAAGGTCGCTCAGTCATGTCCGATTCTTTGGGGCACCATGGACTTGTACAGCCCATGGATTTCTCCAGGCCAGAATACGGGAGTGGGTCGCCTTTCCCTTCTCCAGGGGATCTTCCCAACCCAGGGATGGAACCCAGGTCTCCCTCATTGCAGGCGGATTCTTTACCAGCTGAGCCACCAGGGCAGCCCAACAAGAAGAATAGTTATACTCTATGAAGAACAAAAAGAACAAAACAAATGCTAATTCAGTCTCCAGTGGTGACTGATTTGCTAATATTTAATTGTCTTTTACTTTAACTGCCTTGTAAGTGAACCCACGAAGAAATCTTTAATCATTTGCCCCTGCTTACTCTCTGTGCATGAAAATAACTCCGTAACAAGGAAACTCTTTATGTTTCAGGGATCTTGATAATTTGTAACATTCTCTCTTCCAACGTGTCTAGAGGACATAAAATTTACTATTTTAAGTATCAACATTCAAGTTTTTAAAATTTTTATAGAGCATCATTCCTGTATTAGTAGGATAAGGAAAAAGGATAAAGTCACCTTTGAACTTCAGAAAAAGCACTCAAGATTTTTCCCTCCATTAGATTACAGGCTGTTTTTTTTTTTAATTACCATTATAAGTGTGAATGATGTATTTTTAATTTGCCTGCTAGGCTTTAGGAAAAGGAATTACTGAAGCTAGATCGTGGCCCCAGTTTTGCATTTTCAGAGGTGCAGTGTCTTGTTTTCGCCTTTACAGATGGTGTTGTTTCAGACGGTTCCAGCTGAGCTTTGTCAGCTTGTGGTCTGTGATGAATCCTGCCTGCATTCCAGTCATAGGATGGTGTCAACTGATGAGGAGGAAAAAAAAACAAAACATTGCACAATCTCAGCCAGCTTTGTGTCCTACACACAGTAGAGAGAGAAGAAAGGCACGTTGGATTTTATAAACACGACATGATTTTCCTATGCCTCTGCTTGTTCAGTCACTCAGTTGCATCCAAGTCTGGGTTTTTTTTAACATGCACAACACCAGTCTAAGGCATGTTGTTGCAGTTTAGTGGGTAAGTCATGCCCAACTCTGCAAACCCATGGACTGTAGCCCGCCAGGCTCCTCTGTCCATGGGATTCTCCAGGCAAGAATCCCGGAGTGGGTTGCCATGCCCTCCTCCAGGGGTTCTTCCTGACCCAGAGATCAAACCCTGAATATTTGGCATGGGATATATTTTATGTTTATCATCTCAAGCTTATGGATATATTCATTTTCAATATATTGTTCTTTGTCTGATTTTCACTATCTTTGTGAGCAAGAGCGTAAACGCACTAACTTAATAATCAAATGATTTTAAAATTTCTAATTTATCCAAAGATTTTTTTTTTTTTTTACTGTACTGATTTTTCAGTGGTACTCAGAATGTCTGAGTTTCCTTGTTTATTTACTTGGATGTGGACCATTTTTAAAGTGTTTATTGAATCTGGTAACATAGTGCTTCTGTTTTATTTTATTTTATTTTTTGCCCCCAAGGCATGTGGAATCTTAACTTTCTAATCAGGGATTAGACCTGCACACCCTGCATTGGATGGTGAAGTCTCAAGCACTGGATGGTCCATGAGAGAAGTCCCGAGTTCCCTTGGAAAAGTATATCTGTGAGCACAGGAAGGAATTAACAAGGACCATACAAGGTCACAGAGGGTATAAGGGTATCTTATTTACTGGATAAAGCGATCCATTCATAGATGAGTGGTACCTGACAAAAGCCAGAATTATTCTTCAAAAATAGGGCCGAAAACTTGCCTGTTGCGTCTATATAGCTTAGGTCTAATATCAATATCCATGAAAATGATTTTCTTTACAAGTGATTTTAGAAGCTTCACACTTTTTAGGTGATTTTGCTAGAGCTACGAGATTCTGAATTTATAGTAGCTTTCAACTGCAATCTTTAAATGAGTTCCACTGGGAAATTTTCATTATACCTTTTTTTTTTTTTTTTCCCATGGACTGTAGCCCGCCAGGCTCCTCTGTCCATGGGATTCTCCAGGCAAGAATCCCGGAGTGGGTTGCCATGCCCTCCTCCAGGGGTTCTTCCTGACCCAGAGATCAAACCCTGAATATTTGGCATGGGATATATTTTATGTTTATCATCTCAAGCTTATGGATATATTCATTTTCAATATATTGTTCTTTGTCTGATTTTCACTATCTTTGTGAGCAAGAGCGTAAACGCACTAACTTAATAATCAAATGATTTAAAAATTTCTAATTTATCCAAAGATTTTTTTTTTTTTACTGTACTGATTTTTCAGTGGTACTCAGAATGTCTGAGTTCCCTTGTTTATTTACTTGGATGTGGACCATTTTTAAAGTGTTTATTGAATCTGGTAACATAGCGCTTCTGTTTTATTTTATTTTTTGCCCCCAAGGCATGTGGGATCTTAACTTTCTAATCAGGGATTAGACCTGCACACCCTGCATTGGATGGTGAAGTCTCAGCCACTGGATGGTCCATGAGAGAAGTCCCGAATTCCCTTGGAAAAGTATATCCATGAGTACAGGAAGGAATTATCAAGGACCATACAAGGTCACAGAGGGTATAAGGGTATCTTATTTACTGGATAAATCAATCCATTCATAGATGAGTGGTACCTGACAAAAGCCAGAATTACGCTTCAAAAACAGGGCTGAAAACTTGCGTGTTGCGTCTATATAGCTTAGGTCTAATATCATTATCCATGAAAATGATTTTCTTTACAAGTGATTTTAGAAACTTCACACTTTTTAGATGATTTTGCTAGAGCTACGAGATTCTGAATTTATAGTAGCTTTCAACTGCAATCTTTAAATGAGTTCCACTGGGAAATTTTCATTATACCTTTTTTTTTTTTTTGCCTTGCTTATACACGACTGGGTTTCCCTGGTGGCTCAGTGGTAAAGAATGTGCCTGCAATGCAGGAGACTCGGGTTTGATCCCTGGGCCGGGAAGATCCCCTGGAGGAGGGCATGGCAACCCACTCCAGGATTCTTGCCTGGAGAATCCCATGGACAGAGGAGCCTGGCTCGCTACATTTCAGGAGGTCGCAAAGAGTCAGACAGGACTGAAGTGACTGAGCGTGTATGCACATACATGAGTACTTATTCTGTATATTGTGACCAATAACTAATTTCCATTAGTTTTAACCGAAAGGTTATTGAGTGCCTGAGAGTACTATTCAAATTGTCCTTACATTTATTCAACCATTATAGACCTAATCTGTATGTTTTCTGAATGCATCACTTTTTTTGCCCTTCATACAGATAAATTGTAGTACATTTTAATTCAACTAATGTGCAGAAAAATAAGATCAGGGTGACCCATATTTTTTGGCATGAAATGAGATGTTCAAACTCTCTTATCTAGTTGACTGATTTTTTTTTTTAATGCAGACAGCAATTTTAGGAGCAGAAGCGCAGTTTTCTCCCAAGCTGTCAACGTGCGTGGGTTCCTGGGAGACGGATGCATTGCTTACATCTATGAAAATGAATTTCAGAAAAAACTGATTAAAAATTAATTTTAGTCTGACAGTATATTACACATTTATTTTTTTTACTATGTGTTTGCTATTAATTTTTATTGGAGGATAGTAGCTTTGAAATGTTGTATTAGTTTCTATGTGTACATACATTCCCCTCTTTTTTGGGATTGCCTTCCCATTAGGTCATCACAGGGCACTGAGTCCCCTGTGCTATACGGGAGGTTTTCACTGGTTATCTGTTTCATATATAGTATTAAACTCGTGTATACGTGTCAATGGTAATCTCCCAGGTCTTTCCACCACACTTTTGTGCCCTTGGTATCCATCTGTAGAGAGATGTAGGGACTTAGAGGGTTGTGATACAGAGCCAAGTTAGAAACAAAAACAAGCTTTGCATATTGACATATATATATATGGAGTTGGTGATGGACAGGGAGGCCTGGCTTGCTGTGATTCATGGGGTCGCAAAGAGTCGGACACGACTGAGTGACTGAACTGAACTGATATATATGGAATCCAGGAAAAATGGTACAGATGATCTTATTTGCAAAGTAGAAACAGGGACACAGGCTTAGATTCTACAAATTAAGAAACATGCCCCCTTTACATGTCTAATATACAATTTGATACATATGTAGTACATTCTAAATATGTCTCCCGGTTCCTACACGACACTGCGTATGCAGGGGAACCTTGAATTTTCATATGAAAAAGAGACCCTTCTTTCTGCGTTTGAGCTGGTGCTATGAATCCATGCTCATTTGCTTCTATAAACACTTTCCAATACTGATGACCGCGTATTGAGGCCGCCTTCAAATAGAAAAAAAGGGATGAAGAGTCAAGAGAATTTTCAGGGGGTTATGTATTTATTTATTGCTTGCATTGTCCCACATGAATTAGTTTCCTGTTGCTCTTAGTGATTTGTTGTTAAAACAATTTTTTTTTCCCCCAAAGGTACCAGGGAACAATTTTTTTTTTTTTGGATGATATGGGGTGGGAGGTGGGACCCGGGTTCAGGACTGGGAACTCTTGTACAGCCTGTGGCGGATTCATGTCAATGTATGGCAAAACCAATACAGTATTGTCAAGGAAAATAAAGTAAAAATAAAAATTTTTAAAATAAATAAATAAATAAAATTCCTTCTTGGGGGAAAAAAAAAGAATTCATCCTGGGGGCTTCCTGGCAGCTGAGTGGTAAAGATTCCACCTGCAAACGCAGGAGACCGGTGATCCGAGAAGACCCCCACGTGCCTTGGCATCGCTAAGCTCCCGTGCTACTGGTCCTGAGTTCTGGAGCCCACGTTCCACAACAAGCGGAGCCATCACAAGCAGCAGCCCGCAAAGCACACCCAGAGAAAAGTCTCTGCAGCGACGAAGACCCAGGGCGGCCCCAGATAAATAACGTTTAGAAACATCCCTCCCCTCTAGGCGGCTGTTCCCTCTAACACCTGCTGTTTAATCTACATTTGTGCTGCTGTTCCTGGCTGCGGCTGGCCCACCTCTCCTGAGTAGCTTTGCAATGTATGTTTCCCTTTACCTTTCACTTTTCCCATCCACGCATTGATTGGAGAAAGAAATGGCAACCCACTCCAGTATTCTTGCCTGGAGAATCCCAGGGACGGGGGAGCCTGGTGGACTGCCATCTATGAGGTCGCACAGAGTCGGACACTACTGAAGCGACTTAGCCTTTGCCTTACCAAAGTTCTTTCATCAGTAACACTGAGAGAATTAAAAATTATGCAATGTCAGAAATTTTTTGGATATACTTTTCCCCACCTCACTGCTAAATTCTTTTTTGTTTTTTTTAAAAAATTGGAGTACAATTGCTTTACAGTGTTTTTAGTGTCTGCTGTACAACAAAGTGAATCAGCTGTAAGCATAGTATATCTCCTCCCTCTGGAGGCTCCCGCCCACTCTCTTGATACGATTTTAAATAGAAATGGTCGTTTTAAAAATAGGAAACCAGCACAGAAATGATACTAAAACATTTTTTTTTCCAGAGCCATGCGCCTTCATACTTTCGAGCATTAGTAAAAAGCCCATTTGCCTCTCAGATACCACAAATGCATATTTAAATTTCCCTTGAGAACCTCTCACTATTTATTGTTTCCGTTTAATTAGATAGCAAGGCAGCTCTGATTGCATGAATATCAAAGCTCTCTATAGTACACTTGGAAGACAATTTTTTAAACTGAGGGTAACCCAGAAATCAACAGTGGGATAAGTCGTTATGTTTTAAAGTGAAATCCACTAAGAAAACAAAAACTGAATAACAAAAATTTCAGTGACACTTGTGATTCAGCCACTAATATTTAACAACAATAACCTTCCTTCCTATTTCAAAAGAATGGATTTCAAACAGATCCCCATTCAGAGGGTTATGGAAGTGTGGGCTTTGAATTTAGCTGTGTGCCCTTGAAGCTGAGCGGTTCACGAGTTTCTAAAGCTGCGGCCAGCCTTCTGTCTTCTCTTTCATATTCTCCGTCTCTCTGGGCAACTGGTTAGAGGGATCCTTTCGGCCAAACCTTTGCCGTATACCGAGAATCGAGTGCCACTTGTGAGCAAACTCAGCAGCATCGCCCTGAAGGCTGTCTCTGTTTTCCTCCCATAAATCACAGCATCGCCCTGAAACCTCTCCTCATTTTTCCCCCATGAATTTCTGCATCCCTGGTCTCCACCCGAGGGCACACCTCTGAGATGTTTCCTAAACGCACGTAAGGAGATGATAATGGCGTTGCCTGATGCTTTGCAATACAAACCCAAGGTAGTCAGTGTAACAGACTCTAACACGGGGTAACCTGTCACACAAGGAATTGTCCTAAAGTCCTTACCTTGTATTTCTCCTACGTTCTCTTTCTTCAGGCCGGAGGTCACCTGGCAGACAGCTGGTCACTCTTGCCAAGGAGTCTCTGCCCTGGTTGAACCCCAAGTCTGTATAAGCTTCCTCACTTACTCCTTTCAAATCTTACTCATGTCTTAAATGTTCATTAAGCACCTACTGCTACACAATAGCCTACCTGTAGTGAATAATACTACAGGTCCCCTAAAGCTGGGTCCCCTGGTGGCTCAGACGATAAAGCGACTGTCTATCAAAGTGGGAGACCTGGGTTCGATTCCTGGGTCGGTAAGATTCCGTGGAGAAGCAAATGGCAAGTCACTCCAGTACTCTTGTCTAGAAAATCCTATGGACGGAGGAGACTGGTGCAGGTACAAGGATGAAGGAGACACGATTTAGCCCACGTTTACTAAAAGACCTCCTTGCAATCACAGCACAGGGTACCTGTAGTAAGGCGGGGACTTCTTTGCAGTAGTTTCTTGAAAATTATTGTTTGTTTCTCTCTCTCCTCCTCCCTGAGACAGTTTTATACTTTGGAAGTTGGCCAATAAGGAAAAATCTGTGGGCTTCTTTTATCATTTTTATAACTTAAACAACTAATTTGTTATTTGAGCCTTTAGACAAAGGCTCAGGTCATTAACTCTCTGGCAATACGTTTGTAAACAATATTCTTTGCCAAGGAATGCCACAGGGCAAACTCCTTCTGTTGTTACGGACTTGTGTATCCCCTTTATGTTACGACCTTAGGATGCTAACTCTCATTTGTGCCCCTACATTAAAATAGTTATTGTGATGACAAAGAAAGGGTAATGCTCACAGGCTGGGTGGATGAGTGTTAAATCAATTGCGTGTGTGTGTGTGTGTGTGCGTGTGTGTGTGTGTGTGTGTGTTAGTCACTCAGTCCTGTCTGACTCTTTGTGACCCCATGGACTGCAGCCCACAAGGCTCCTCTGTCCATGGGATTCTCCAGGCAAGAAGACTGGAGGGGGTTGCCGTTTCCCCCTGCAGGGGATCTTCCTGACCCAAGGATCAAATCGGGGTCTCTTGCGTTGGAGGCAGATTCTTTACTGTCTGAACCTCCAGGGAAGGCCTTAAATCAATTGCTGAAAACTCTGAATGTTACAGAAAATGAATAACTAATACCTAAGAGCTCCATAAAGGCACTCACAGAAATGAGTAAGAAGGCAGAAGACAAAATGGAGACTATTTAAAGAAAAAAGCTATTATTAAGGTGGAACAAAATTTCACTCTATGAAGGAGATATTTAAAACTTAAAATGTTACGATTTCAGGTGGTAACCCCCTCCAGTACTCTTGCCTGGAAAATCTCATGGACAAGGAGCCTGGTAGGCTACAGTTCATGTGGTCGCAGAGAGTCGGACTTGACTAAGCGACTTCACTTTTTCTTTTCTTTCTTTAGGTGATTGTGGAGATTTAGTATTATTAGAGTTATGACTAAATAATTTAGTAATTATCATCTATTTTGTGCTCTAACATGTCTTCATCTTATTCTTTGTTTATAACTGTCCTGGAATAAAAAATACTGTACAATATTGTAGAAAATGTGTTACAATGAAAGGCATTCAACTCTGTCCTTCATTTCCTTAAACACAATGCAGATTTACAAACAGCCCTTGATTTGATCCTGGGTTGAATCAGCAAAGATTAAAGCACGTTTCAGAGGGGACTTTCCTGGTGATCCAGTGGTTAAAAGCGTACCTTCCAAGGCAGAGCATCCTGGGTTTGACCCCTGGTCTGGGAGTTAAGATCTCACTTGCCTCGAGGCCAAAAAGCTGAAACAGAAAACAAAAGCTGTCCAGTCACAAATTCAATCAAGACTTTAAAAATGGTCCACATAAAAAAAACATTTTGGGAGAGAATAAAAGAAATTCAATTGGATATTCAATGTTATGGAACTGTTCACAGTTATTGATTTTCATAAATAAAGCAGATGTGTATAAGAGACAGGGGTTTCCCTGGTGGCTCAGTGGTAAAGAATGTGCCTGCATCACGTTTCAGAGGGGACTTTCCTGGTGATCCAGTGGTTAAAAGCGTACCTTCCAAGGCAGAGCATCCTGGGTTTGACCCCTGGTCTGGGAGTTAAGATCTCACTTGCCTCGAGGCCAAAAAGCTGAAACAGAAAACAAAAGCTGTCCAGTCACAAATTCAATCAAGACTTTAAAAATGGTCCACATAAAAAAAACATTTTGGGAGAGAATAAAAGAAATTCAATTGGATATTCAATGTTATGGAACTGTTCACAGTTATTGATTTTCATAAATAAAGCTAGAGCCATTATGTTGTTTTGAAAGGATATTGAAGTGTCTACCTATTAAAAAACCATGTCCTGTTTGACATCCTTTACCAAACAAATATAAGTAAAGCAAATATAACAAGATGCGAAACATTGTTAAATACAGAGAAAGAATATTTAGTGTTCCTTACACATTATGTTCTGTTTTGCATATCTGAGTGCTTTGAAAAAATTTTTAAATTATTTCAAGTAAAAATATTCATCATTGAATATGCATTTAATGAAATATAAAGCCACTTATTTATGCACATTTTATGTCTCTAAAACATGTCTTGTCTAAAATGTGGGGTAACGGCTGAAGACCGTTTACCAAATCAAGAGAGTTGGCTGTCCTCCTAAAATACATTTTTACTCATCCTCATGGGAGACAAAATAATGGAACCAGTGTATTCACAGTCGCCCAGTCACATCTAAGCCTCGGATGCCAATGTCTCAGTTTGCATTTTTGAGAGGTTGGTGCCAACGGAAAAGTAAAGACACCTACTAACACAATACCAGTTCTTCTAAGTAAGCAAGTGAAGGTGCTCAGTTGTGTTCAACTCTTTGCAACCCCATGGACTGTAGCCCATCAGGCTCTTCTGTCCATGGGATTCTCCTGGCAAGCATACTGGAGTGGATTGCCACTCCCTTCTCCAGCGGATCTTCCCAACCCAGAAATAGACCGCAGATCTCCCACAGTGCATGCATATGCTTTAACATCTGAGCCACCAGGGAACCATCCATATCAATTCTTGTAAATGTGCCCTTTTACTCCCAAATGAGCCCACTAGGGGCGACAAGGTAAAAGCCTTCACAAACTGGGAAAAGTGTTAGTCACTCAGCTGTGTCCAGCTCTTTGTGACCCCAGGGACTGTAGCCCACCAAGCTCCTCTGTCCATGGGATTCCCCAGGCAAGAATTCTGGAGTGGGTTGTCATTTCCTTCTCCAGGGGATCTTCCCAAGCCAGGGATCGAACCGGCATCTCTGGCATTGGCAGGCAAATTCTTTACAGTCTGAGCTAACAGGGGAGCCCCCCAAACATAAATCCTTTTCAGAGGGAAGCATATTTGTTCAGTAGAGATGCATTACTATGCCCAGAGGGTAGCACCTTCCAGAAACATAAGTTGGCTCAAAATATGCTTATGTTTAAAGAATGGGCTATTCGGGGACTTCACTTGTAGTCCAGGGGTTAGGACGGTTAGTTGCTATTTGCGTCCCACTCTTTGCAACCGCATGGAATGCAACACACAAGGCCTCCCTGTCCATCACAACTCCCGGAGCTTGCTCAAACTCATGTCCATCAAGTCGCTGATGCCATCCAACCATTTCCTCCTCTGTCGTCCCCTTCTCCTCCTGGCTCCAATCTTTCCCAGCATCAGCGTCTTTTCCAATGAGTCAGTTCTTCACATCAGGAAGCCAAGTATTGGAGTTTCAGCTTCAGCAGCAGTCCTTTCAATGAACATCCAGGACTGATCTCCTTTAGGATGGACTGGTTGGATCTCCTTGCAGTCCAAGGGACCCTCAAGAGTCTTCTCCAACACCACAGTTCAAAAGCATCCATTCTCCTGTGCTCAGCTTTCTTTATAGTCCACCTCTCACATCCATGCATGAGTACTGGTAAAATCATAGTTTTAGCTAGACGGACCTTTGTCGGCAATGTAACGTCTCTGCTTTTTAATATGCTGTCTAGGTTGGTCATAACTTTTCTTCCAAGGAGCAAGTGTCTTTTAATTTCATGGCTGCAGTCTCCGTCTGCAGTGATTTTGGAGCCAAAGAAAATAAAGTCTATCAGTGTTTCCATTGTTTCCCCATGTATTTGCCATGACAGGTTAAGGCTCAGCTTGCCAATTCAGGGTTTGATCGCCAGTCCAGGAAGATCCCATATGTCTGGGGCAAGTAAGCCCATATGTCACAAATACTGAGCTGGGCTCCAACTACTGCAGCTGGCTTGCCTAGAGCCCGTGCTCCATGGCATGAGAAATCCATGCACTGTAACTAGAGAAAGACCGTGTGCAGCAGGAAAGACCCAGAGCCACCAAAAACAATTAATTAAAACTAAAAAAAAAAATAAACACATGATTTGCACTGCACAGGCTCCTGAATTTCTAGTACAATAAACAGTCGATTTCCTGGTGGCCTGATGGTAAAGAATCTGTCTATAATGCAAAATAGGTGGGTTTGATTCCTGGGTCAGGAAGATCCCCTGGAGGAGGGAATGGCAACCCCCTGCAGTGTTCTTGCCTAAGAATCCTGTGGACAGAGGAGCCTGGCGGGCTACAGTCTATGCGGGTGGCAGAGTCAGACAGGATTGAGCGACAAACACCCGTACTTCACTTCAACAGACCCATATCCTTACTAGGCTTACTAGGTGAAGAAGGAAGCATATTTTCTATCTACTCTGCATCACATAGACTTGAAACGTGGACAAAATTCTGTTTATTCAAAGAGAAAAAGTGAAAGGGAAACCGCTCAGTTGTGCCTGATTCTTTGCGACCCCATAGACTACACAGTCCATGGAATTCTCAAGGCCAGAATACTGGAGTGGGTAGCCAATCCCTTCTCCAGGGGTTCTTCCCAACCCAGGGATTGAACCCAGGTCTCCCACATTGCAGGTGGATTCTTTACCAGCTGAGCCACAAGCTGCTGCTGCTGCTAAGTTGCTTCAGTCATGTCCGACTCTGTGTGACCCCATAGATGGCAGCCCAAAGGCCTCTCTGGCCCTGGGATTCTCCAGGCAAGAACACTGGAGTGGGTTGCCATTTCCTTCTCCAATGCATGAAACTGAAAAGTGAAAGGGAAGACTCTTTGAGACCCCATGGACTACGGCCCACCAGGCTCCTCTGTCCATGGGATTTTCCAGGCAAGAGTACTGGAGTGGGGGGCCATCGCCATTTATACTCATGGTATAAAATAAATCTACAAGACTCTGATTTGCACTGTGATATGGAAGTGTTGACTATAAATACTGGAAGAAAATAATGCCCTTAGTTTTGAGGAACTTTAGTCCCAGTATAAACTTTTTTTCAGTGAAGTTTTTGCACAGAATTCACTTAGGTGAAGTGCTGTTTTTGGTGTGGAGAAACCACAGGTATCTGACATAAAACAGGTATGATTTTGACAAGCCAGGTTCATTTTAAAACACTTTCAGGTAGTATTACTTTTGGAAATGGTAAAAAAAAAAAAAATCAGAATTGCTTTTATGTTTTTTTTCTTTTTTTAATTTATTTATTTAATTGGAGGCTAATGACTTTACAATATTGTAGTGGTTTTTTAGGGAAGACTCTTTGAGACCCCATGGACTACGGCCCACCAGGCTCCTCTGTCCATGGGATTTTCCAGGCAAGAGTACTGGAGTGGGGGGCCATCGCCATTTATACTCATGGTATAAAATAAATCTACAAGACTCTGATTTGCACTGTGATATGGAAGTGTTGACTATAAATACTGGAAGAAAATAATGCCCTTAGTTTTGAGGAACTTTGATCCCAGTATAAAATTTTTTTCAGTGAAGTTTTTGCACAGAATTCACTTAGGTGAAGTGCTGTTTTTGGTGTGGAGAAACCACAGGTATCTGACATAAAACAGGTATGATTTTGACAAGCCAGGTTCATTTTAAAACACTTTCAGGTAGTATTACTTTTGGAAATGGTAAAAAAAAAAAAAATCAGAATTGCTTTTATGTTTTTTTTCTTTTTTTAATTTATTTATTTAATTGGAGGCTAATGACTTTACAATATTGTAGTGGTTTTTCCATACATTCACATGAATCAGCCACGGGTGTACATGTGTTCCCCATCCTGAATCCCCCCTCCCACCTCCCTCCTCATCCCGTCCCTCAGAATTACTTTTAAAGTAGATACAGAATGTATGTGGAACTTTCCATGAGGCGCAGCAGTATTCTTTCCATGCCGCCGATGTAGGAGGCCAGGGCAGGAGATTCAGGTTCAATCCTTGGGTCAAGATCCCCTGGAGGAGGAAATGAGTACCCACTCCAGAATTCTTTCCTGGAGAATCCCATGAATCGAGGAGCCTGGCGGGCTGCAGTCCACGGCCTCTCAAGGGTCACACATGACTTAGTGCTGAAACCATCACCACCACCTTCCTCTACCCAGTCCTCACGTTAATAAAATAGTCTGTTTCTAATAAAATAGTCCATTTCTCTAACGCCTCCACCAGAGAGAGACGTCCATGAATGTGGTCTCAGCATTTTAAATTCATCGTTATACTCTCAAAGCATTCTACAGTCCCTGGCCCTCCAGGGGCAGCACTTCCATCCTGAATTCAGAGAGAGGTTTAATCTTTCTAATGAGAGAGGTTTAAAAATAAATGTGTGTCATTTGAATATATAAATATTTAGAGAATTAGATGAAATGATCAAATCCCTAATGAAGCTGCATGCATTTTAATTGAACAGGAAATAATACCTTCATTTAGAAACACGACTTTATCTCCTCCTCACTTCGTGACAAACTTTTATGCACTTTCCCACACACTTTTGAAACTTCTTCAAAGCAACCGTGACCAAATACAACTGTTCATAAACATCAAATTCCTCTCCAACTAATGAATACTTGGAGTCAATCAGGTTTTGCACACTGCGTTGCTGCCGCTGGAAATTTTCTCGTAAGGCACGAGTGCTGATTTTTATAATGTCATGAGCTTATTTTTCCATTCTGTTTTCACCTGCAGAATTCTTCATTCTACAAACAAAGCTTTTACTCTGTGGCTTTTAAAATGGGTTTAACATATTTAAAAGTCTCTTGGATGTTGTCATGCTTTCAGCAAAAAAAAAAAAAAATTAATGTTAAAGTAGTTATTAACATGCAACATACACGTATACAAATATATTCCTACATATTGCATAGTGTTTATATACATGCATATTTATATCTTATTATATATTAGTAGTAGGTATATGAGAGAGGGCAATGGTGCCCCACTCCAGTACTCTTGCCTGGAAAATCCCATGGATGGGGGAGCCTGGTGGGCTGCAGTCCATGGGGTTGCTAAGAGTAGGGCACGACTGAGCCTCTTCACTTTCACTTTTCACTTTCATGCATTGGAGAAGGAAATGGCAACCCACTCCAGTGTTCTTGCCTGGAGAATCCCAGGGCCAGGGAGGCCTTTGGGCTGCCATCTATGGGGTCACACAGAGTTGGACACAACTGAAGCGACTTAGCAGCAGCAGCAGTAGGTATATAGTAATTATTAGTAATGACATATGTTCTTGCTCTTGTTCAAACTTGTCTGACTCTTTTGCGACCCCATAGACAGCAGCCCACTAGGCTCCTCTGTCCATGGGATTCTCCAGGCAAGAATACTAGACTGGGTGGCCATCCCTACTCCTGGGGAATCTTCCCAACCCAGGGATCGAATCCAGGTCTCCCACACTGCAGGCAGATTCTTCACCATCTGAACCACCAGGGAAGCCCAAGAATACTGGAGTGGGTAGCCTCTCCCTTCTCCAGTGGATCTTCCCGACCCAGGAATCGAACCAAGCTCTCCTACATGGCAGGCAGATTCTTTACCAACTAACTGAGCCATCAGGGAAACCATTTGTTCTATTGTAAATATGTACACAGCATCTAAACCTCTGGATTGACCATCTCACGGGACGATGAATTATTCCTAGCGCCTGAAAGCGGTTGACAGAAGTGTCTCTCTCTTTCTCTTTTGAAGAAGCCACTGAAACGTAGGAATAGGGAGATATTATCAGACCTTCAGCTTCACAGTGTGGAAGACTTAGTGCCACGCATACGAGGCTTACTCCTGTGGTCTTTTGTGTCTACACAACTGGAGGTTGTCTCCTGAGGGCCTTGCTGCTCTGCATCTGGAAAAAGAAAACTGGGTCAATAATGCTGGCTTTTCTCTTCTCAAGGCCTCTGTAAGAGCTAGTCATTTTTTCTGTATGTCGTCAACATAAGCTCTCGGTGGATTAAGGGGAAGAAGATGTGAACACTGTGTCTGTTAATATTAAAATGCAGTTTGCCCATTTGGAAGATGTCAGAAAAGCTTTTGGATGGATGAGAGCAGGGCGTGATCCAGTCTGGACCGTTCTCATTATCTGCCCTCCTCGAGGCACACCGAGGTGGTTTCAGACACATTCTTATAAACTGTGCATTGTATTTCTGCTCAAGCCATCTGAAGGCACTAAAAATAAAATCAAGAACGGTCTACCGTCTATCCTGGCTCGGTTAATCAACCATTTATGATTGGATGGCTTGCTGAGGATAAAGGTTACATCATTCGTCTCTAAAGGATTATTCACCACCATGTATATATTTGTTGTTATTCAATCGCTGAGTCGTGTCCGACTCTTTGCGACCCCATGGACTGCAGCACACCAGGCTTCCCTGCCCTTCACCATCTCCTGGAGCTTGCTCAAAGCCGTGTCCAGTGAGTCGGTGATGCCATCCAAGCATCTCATCCTCTGCCGCCCCCTTCTCCTCCTGCCCTCAATCTTTCCCCAAATCACAGGCTTTACCGTATATACATGTTTTTTGCTCTTTTGTAAATGTGTTCATGCTGTCTGCTCCCTGGATTAATCACCTATTCGGGCAACTTACTTTTCTCTGTGGCTGGAGCACTGCCTTTCATTCTTTCCAACATTTTTTGTGTTTTAGAATTTACTGATGTGGCTGACCCGGATCTTTGCTGTCACATGGGGGACCTTAGTTCCCTGCCCGGGGATTGTTCCTGGGCCCCTTGCACTGGGAGCTCGGAGTCTCAGCCACTGGACTTCCCAGTTCTTTTCTTTTTAGCTTTTGAACATTGTTTTTAACTTTTAATTTGTAAACGTTTAAAACTCATGAGGTCATGTGTCCCAAACAGGCTTTAAGTGAGGAAAAGAGTTAGGATTTTGTGTGGACGAGAGGAAGGCTTATCTGGTGGCTCGGCTGCTTTAAAAAAAAAAAATCCATAATGTATGCCTATGCAGGAGATCTGGGTTTAATCTCTGCGTAGGGAAGCTCCCCTGGAGGAGGAAATGGCAACCCACTCCAGGATTCTTGCCTGGAGAATCCCATGGCAAGAGGAGCCTGGTGGGCTATAGTCCATGGAGTCGCAAAGAGTGAGACATGACTGAGCGACTCAACCAGAACAGCAGTAACTAGATTAGCAAATCCGATTAAGTAGCTCCTATCAGAACTGCCAGCCTGGAAGAAAATATTTAACTCAATGGTCCAGATTCTTATTGGCCTGCATTGTGTTGGATATAACTTCAAACCCCATAGGTGACATCACATTACTTGCCCATATCTACCGGTCCCAAATGATGCTTGTTAATTAAGAAGGAAAAGGATACATTTGAAATTATTGGAAAAGATCTTGTTGTTGGGGAAGATTAAGGGCAGGAGCAGAAGGGGATGGCAGAGGATGAGATGGTTGGATGGCATCACCGACTCAATGGACATGAGTTTGAGCAAGCTCCGGGAGTGGGTGATGGACAGGGAGGCCTGGCGTGCTGCGGTCCACGGGGATCGCAAGAAGTCAGACATGACTGAATAACTAATCCACAAAAGCACGCTAATAACCTGTTTCAAATAATTTTCAAGAGAACGCAGCAAAAGCTTATTCCCAAGTAAATTCTACGTCCAGTCACTGTCTAATGTATTTTCACTGCAAAGGCTGTCCCTTCCTTTCCCTGACACATAAAAACCCATCGATGATGAAAAGACATTACAAATTGCCCCGAAAGAGCAATGTTTTGCCAAAGATACAATATCCGTTTGGGGACAGATGTGTGAACCCCTTATGTAACATGATCACAGTTGCTCCTCTTTGTCCTAAATCAGCAACATTCTAAAAATACTTGACAAAGTAGGCTGCCCCGTTGAGCCCAAATTCTTTGTTTCCTTTCAGACTGAATATTCTCCCTGGCTCCCTGCCACCCAGGAAAAGAGACTGTGCTCACAGAGCAGAAGAGGCTTAAACATAATCATGACAAAAGCGCCTTGCAATAAATTATTTATTTGCCCCTTAAAATTTATATTTAAGTAGCAAAATTCATCACAGTACTTACACACGGGCTTCCGCACTGGCTCAGCAGTGTAGAACCCGCCTGCCCACGCAGGAGAGGCAAGAGACGCAGGTTGGATCCCTGGGTCAGGAGGATCCCTTGGAGGAGGACATGGCAGCCCACTCCAGTATCCCTGCCTGGAGAATCCCACGGACAGAGGAGCCTGGCGGGCTACAGTCCATGGGGGTTGCAAAGAGTCAGATATGGCTGTTCATGCAACCATCCTATAAATATGCGATGATTTAGACTTGAATGCCCCATGACACAACCGAGTTCTTATCTTCATGATGCTGCTGCTGCTGCTAAGTCACTTCAGTCGTGTCCGACTCTGTGCGACCCCATAGACGGCAGCTCACCAGGCTTCCCCATCCCTGGGATTCTCCAAGCAAGAATGCTGGAGTGGGTTGCCATTTCCTTCTCCAAGGAAGTTCTTATCTTCATGATGCTAGTGTAGATATAAAGACAAAAGGTACACACCGAAGAGGACTGGAAGCTAAACTGCTGACTAGGATTTTTTTTTTTTGCTCCATGTCTTAATGCAATGAAAGTGCCCCCATACCATGTATATAACTCAGGGAGGTCTGTCTACTCAGGGCTCTGTGATGACCTGAATGGGGAAAAAAGTCCAAAGAAGAGGGGATATTTGTATGCACACATAGCTGATTTCTATACGCAGGAGGAGGAGGTGACAGAGGATGAGAGAGTTGGATGGTATCACCGACTCGATGGACATGAGTCTGAGCCAGCTCCAGGAGTTGGCGATGGACAGGGAGGCCTGGCGTGCTGCAGTCCATGGGGTCGCAAAGAGTCGGACATGAGTTAGCAAGAAAACAATGGCGACGTGGCTGATTAACTCTGCTATACAGCAGAAATTAATGCAACACTGTAAGGCTGTGTTAGAACCATAAAAATAAAAATTAATTTAACAATTAAAAAGAAAATAAAACACTCCAATAAAAATTAATTTAAGAAGAGGGTGGGATGAGTTGAGAGAGAGGCACTGATACTCGACCGAGTGAAATAGACGTCGAGAGGGGAAGCTGCTCGTCTGCAGCACCAGGAGCTCAGCGCCGGGGCCCTGTGATGCCCTGGAGGGCTGGATGGGGGTGGGAGGGAGGTCCCGGAGGGAGGGGACATATGTATACTTAGAGCTGATTCACTTTGCTCTGCAGCAGAAACAACACAGCATGGCAAAGCAAGTGTACTCCAATGAAAAGTACTTTTATTTTTCATGATCTACATCTGCAGGGACTGCAGTTTAGCTACTGATTTCACCACAGCCTCTGATGGGGACAGAGCCTGTGACAACTGCATCCAGGAATTTAACAACTTTGTGATTCAACAACAATAAAGACAAGACAAAGACTGCATCCACAGATTACCTACGAATAAAAAAAAACTCTGTATTTTGTTGAACTGTATTTTTAAAACCTGATGCTTCCCTTGGATAATAATCCAAAGTCTAGAAGACAAAACTTTTGATCTTTAAGTATCACTTTTCTTATAACCAGTGTGAGTAGAGACTTATAACTCCTTTTCTTATAATCAGTGTGAGTTCAGTTCAGTTCAGTTCAGTCGCTCAGTCGTGTCTGATTCTTTGCGACCCCATGGACTGCAGCACGCCAAGCCTCCCTGTCCATCACCAACTCCCAGAGTTCACTCAAACTCATGCCTGTTGAGTCGGTGATGCCATCCAACCATCTCATCCTCTGTCGTCCCCTTCTCCTCCTGCCCTCAGTCTTTCCCAGCATCAGGGTCTTTTCCAGTGAGTCAGTTCTTCGCATCAGGTGGCCAAAGGATTGGAGTTTCAGCTTCAACATCAGTCCTCCCAGTGAATATTCAGGGCTGATCTTCTTAACAATTGACTGGTTTGATCTCTTTGCTGTCCACAGGACTCTCAAGAGTCTTCTCCAGCACCACAGCTCAAGAGCATCAGTTCTTTGGTGCTCCACTGCTTGAGCAAGCCTCATGCCAACATATCTGGAGGAAGAAGGGCCTTTGCTGATAACAGCATTGCCTACCGGGAAAATCTCGGCCAGCTGATCTTCTCAAGAAAAAAAAAAAATCTTTCCCAAATGTAACCACGGTTCATTATTCCTTGTTGTCAAAACACACCGGAAATATCTCACGCGTTGTCAGCCTGCCACTGCAGAGAAGTGACACGTTTTGACAACCACCTATTTGTTGATTTTGGAATTTACATCGTGTGTGACAAGTACCCAGTAATATATGAGGTCTTCCTGTTCCTTCTTTTCCACGTGAGTTAGTTTTCTGGTTCGGGTACTGATGCCACATACTGGTTTAGTTCTCAGGAGATGTCTTTGGTCGCATACAGAAAGCCACCAGTGGACAGTGGGGAATGGGCGGGGTTTCTACACACATTTCTGTGGAAAACCGCATCCCAGTTGCAGAGAAGAGATGTGTAGATGTGGAGTCCACGGACATCATGCATTTTGCTCATAAGCATTCTTTAGAATCTTATAAATAATTTATAAATTTATAATTCTTTAGAATTTATCAGTTTATTAATTTATCAATTTATTAATTAATTCTTTATAATTTAATTATTCCTTATAATTTCAAAATTAATTAATTAATTCTTTATAATTTATTAATTATTCTTTAGAATTTATTCATTATTCTTTAGAATTTATAAATTTATAAATTCTTTAAAATTTATAAAATTCTTTAGAATTTCTTAATTAAAATATTTAGACTTATCAGTTCTCTACAATTGATGATTTTGTCATTGATAGACCATCCCGCTTGCCACAGAGTTAGGAAATTTCTCTCAAAAGCGCAAAGCAAAGATGGCATAATAATTCAGATACGTGGGGCCTAGAAGAAGGCTACAGATAAACCTATCTGCAGGGCGGCAACAGAGATGCAGACGTAGCGAGTGGAGGTGTAGACAGAGTGGGGGCAGGGACAGGTGGGAGAAATGGAGACAATGGCAGTGAGATATATGCCCGGCCGTGTGTGAAACAGACAGCTAGTGGGAAGCTGCTGTCCGGCACAGGGAGCTCAGCTCCATGCTCTGTGAGGACCCAGAGGGCTGGCGTGGGGAGGGAGGCAGTTTCAAGAGGGAGGGGCTATCTGTATACTTATGACTGACTCACACCATTGTTAGCGCAGAAACTAACACAGCATCCTAAAGGAACGATATGGCAATTAAAAAAAAAAAAAAAGCCCCATTACCTTCTCTAACAGCTTCCTCAAAAATAAAGCTGCTATTCTGATGTGAAATAAAAAGCAAAGTTCCCTCTGCCAATCCTCATACAATGGTCTCACTTTGCTTAAAATGTGCCCTATCATTAAATGATACATGTAACTTTTCTCTGGGGTTGTTAAAAAGAAACCCAATTGCTCACAGGGTGGATTTAAATGTGACCCAACAGGACATATTTGGGCTTCCTTTGTGGCTCGGCTGGTAAAGAATTGGTCTGCAGTGTGGCAGACCCCAGTTCCATTCCTGAGTTGAGAAGCTCCCCTGGAGAAGGGAAAAGCTGCCCACTCCAGTATTCTTGGGCTTCCCTGGTGGCTCAGCTGCTAAAGAATCCACCTGCAATGTTGGGATCCCTGGCTTTCAAAGATCCCCTGGAGAAGGGAAAGGCTACCTACTCCAGTATTCTTGAGCTTCCCTAGTGGCTCAGTTGCTAAAGAATCCACCTGCAATATTGGGAGACCTGGGTTTGATCCCTGGGTTGGGAAGATGCCCTGGAGAAGGGAAAGGCTACCCACTCCAGTATTCTGGCCTGGAGAATTCCATGGACTATACAGTCCACGGGATCGCAGAATTCGACACGACTGAGCGACTTTTACTTCACTCTCAACAGGACAAACCTGCAATTATAAGATAAATAAGCCCTCGGTATATAAGCTTACAGCATGATGACTTCAGTTAATAATACTGTACTATATACTTTTGTTAAAAGAGTAGTAGGTCTCAAAAGCTCTTATCACAAGGGAAAAAAAAACACTGTAGCTGTGGGTGGTGATGGATGTTAACTAGACTAACTGTTGTGATCAGGTCACAATGTATACAAATAGGGAATCATCACGTTGTACACTTGAAATTATATAGCCTTGCCAGGTGGCTCAGTGGTTAAAGAATTCCCCTGCCAGTGCAGCAGGTGTGGGTTCAATCCCTAGTTTGGGAAGATCCTCTAGAGAAGGCAATGGCACCCCACTCCAGTACTCTTGCCTGGAAAATCCCATGGACGGAGGAGCCTGGAAGGCTGCAGTCCATGGGGTCGCTGAGGCTTCAGACATGACTGAGCGACTTCACTTTCACTTTTCACTTTCATGCATTGGAGAAGGAAATGGCAGCCCACTCCAATGTTTTTGCCTGGAGAATCCCAGGGATGGGGGAGCCCGGTGGGCTGCCGTCTCTGGGGCTGCACAGAGTCGGACACGACTGAAGCGACTTAGCAGCAGCAGAAGCAGCAAGATTATTGAAGCATGGTTATTTAGCTGGTTAAAAATTCATCAAAGGGTTAAGGATTTACATTCTAGAAATTTTACTACAGGAGGTAAATATGGCAAAAGAAATCCAAAGTCAAGGGGGGAATATATGACTTAGGAACATGAAATCGCTATAAACAATGAGCAGTCAACATTGTTGACTAACAGTGAACACTTTTTAATCAATACTTGGTTTGAAAGTGGATGTATGGATGTGAAAAAGAGTGGGAATAAAAATGAGTCAAAAATAGTTCAAAAAAATGAATTATTTTTTGAATGAAATGCCTTTTGAAGGAAGATTGGAGATGTCTCCTTGATTTCCTCCCTTTATAAAAAGCTTCACTCTTTCATTTGTGGTAATTAATCACCAATGTTTATTACCTCCAATCCCCACTCCACTTTCTACTGCCTTTTTCAAGTTTTTCTCACATTTGCAAATGAATCCTTCCTGATAGGACTTGGAATGAAGATCAGTAGTTGAGACACTTCTCATACAGTCTTTGAAAACGGACAGAACAAAGTTTTACGAGTAACAGTTCAAAACCTTCATGTGTTCTCTCTTAAGCCAACATCCCAATCATATTTCTCGCTTTTATGTCAACATCTAAGTATTGCAAAGGAACTCACAGTGAAACGCAGCAAAGATCCAACATGTTTTATTCAGTGAAAGCAAGGCTGAGAGGGCTCAAGGGAAAGCTCATTACCGGTTCACGTGTAACCCCTAGTTGTGGCATGTAGAACTGAATTAGTCCTTTGATTAGGAATCGAACCGGGTCCCCTTGCCTCGGGAGCCTGGAGACTCAGCCACTGGACCACCAGCTATGAAAGTGAAAATGCCAACTCTCCACCATTAAGGAAGACCTGGTCTGAGTAATAGTAGCCTCAAGTTTAGCACAAGAGATCCAATTGGCTCAATAGGCTTCAAAGAATCCCAGATCAGTCCCATCAAAGAATCATCCGTTCTAAGACATCCACTTATGGCAAAAAATGAAAAAGTCTCCAGAAAGTGGGCATAAAGGGAACCTACCTCAGTAATCGGCGTGATGCACCACATCAACAAATTACAGAGTAAAAAAAACCACAGGGCCATCTGAGTAGAGGCAGAAAAAGCGTTTGACAAAATTCAGTGCCCAGTGAAGACACAAACTCTGCAGAAAGCGGGCACTGAGGTGATATACCACAACATAATGAAGGTCACATATGACAAACCCACAGCTAACATCATATTCAAGGGTAGAAAGGTGACGGCATTTCCTCCAAGATCAGAAATAAGACAAGGATGCCCACTTTTATTCAAAATTGTTTTGGAAGTCCTAGACACAGCAGTGGTTAAAATAAAAAGCACTCAGATTTGAAAGGAAGAAGTAAAATTGTCCCTGTTTGAGATGACATGATACTGTACATGGGAAATACCGAGGATGCTACCATGAAACTACTGTAAGTGTGAAGATGGCTCAATTGTGTCTGTCTCTCTGCGACCTTATGGACTATACACTCCTTGGGGCTCTCCAGACCAGAATCCTGGAATGGGTAGCCTTTCCCTTCTCCAGGGGATCTTCCCAACCCAGGGATCGAATCCAGATCTCCTGCACTGCAGGCAGATTCTCTACCAGCTGAGCCACCAGGGAAGCCCATCAATGAATCTGGTAAAGTTGCAGTTTACGAAATTAATATGCACAGAAATCTATTGCATTTTCTATACAATAATAACAAACAGAAATTATGGAAACAATCCCACTTACCATTCCATCAAGAAGAATAAAACTTTTCTAAGGAGGAAAGTTATGACCAACCTACATAACATATTCAAAAGCCAAGACATTACTTTGCCAACAAAGCTCTGTCTAGTCAAGGTTATGGTTTTTCCAGTGGTCATGTATGGATGTGAGAGTTGGACTGTGAAGAAAGCTGAGTGCTAAAGAATTGATGCTTTTGAACTGTGGTGTTGGAGAAGACTCTTGAGAGTCCCTTGGACTGCAAGGAGATCCAACCAGTCCATTCTGAAGGAGATCAGTCCTGGGTGTTCTTTGGAAGGACTGATGCTAAAGCTGAAACTCCAGTACTCTGGCCATCTCATGGAAGAGTTGACTTATCGGAAAAGACTCTGATGCTGGGAGGGATTGGGGGCAGGAGGAGAAGGGGACGACAGAGGATGAGATGGCTGGATGGCATCACGGACTGGATGGATGTGAGTCTGAGTGAACTCCGGGAGATGGTGATGGACAGGGAGGCCTGGCGTGCTGCGATTCATGGGGTCACAAAGAGTCGGACACGACTGAGCGACTGAGAATTCCAGAGACAGAGGAGCCTGGTAGGGCGACAGTCCGTGGGGTCGCAAAGAGTCAGACACGATTGAGCAAACTAATACTGTTCACACAGCCTGCTGACTTTGTAGTACGGCAGAAACTAACACTACATTGTAAAGCAATTATCCTCCGATAAAAATTAGTAAAAAAATCCAAACAGTTGAGCCATCATGATGGATTAAGAACATGGCTCACTTCCCCTCATGTGAATAATGCTTTCTTTGGGCTACGACTAGAAAGCGTGTTCTCCGTCACCGGCACCAAGAGCTCTGTTTGGAATAAAAACGGTGGGTCTAACAACTGAGAAACCCCAGTCCCAATAGCAAGATGCCTTTGCGTCCTCATGTTTCTAAGCCAGAAGCCCCTCAGCACCCTCACAGCTTCCACAGACAAATGTTTGCGTGAAACAAATGAGTCCCCGCAGAGCGTACGACGTCTCCTCAAATCGTCTGGACTTGATTCTGCAGGTAACGCAGTGTGACAAGGAAAGGAACTGCCAGAGCAAATCAAGTCAACTCCAAACTTAGAGAAAAGGGGTTTATAAGCTGGTCTAGGGGCAGGATGGAGACAAATATTTGTTTAGGAACTTGTAGCATTCACTATTAATGTCCTTGTGATAGATTTCAAGTGAAAAATTAAACATATAAATATATCCAAGCAGTTTGATAATAAATACTAAATCTCTGTTGTTAATACATGTTATATATCACTAACTCTCCCCAAGTAATCTCTCCCTATTACCTCTATATAAATAAACCTCTATATAGCTCTATATATTACTCTCTCTCCTTAGTCACTAAGGTTTGCCTGTCGCTTGCAACCCCATGGACTGTAGCCCACCAGGCTCTTCTGTCCATGGGATTCTCCAGACAAGAATACTGGAGTGGGTT
Organism: Madoqua kirkii; assembly: GCA_006408675.1. Classification (NCBI taxonomy): domain Eukaryota; kingdom Metazoa; phylum Chordata; class Mammalia; order Artiodactyla; family Bovidae; genus Madoqua; species Madoqua kirkii. The sequence continues at coordinate 38,541 of SJYC01085738.1, read as the reverse complement.
ATATTGGGCTTCCCTGATGGCTGAGTGATAAAGAACCCACCTGCCAAGCAGGAGATGCAGGTTCCATCCCTGGGTCCGGAAGATCCCTTGGCGAAGGAAATGCAACCCACCCCAGGATTCTTGACTCGAGAATTCCGTGGACAGAGGAGCCTCGGGGGCTGCAGTCCACGGGGTCAGAAACAGTCAGACATGACTGAGCAATGAAACAACAACAACATTATTACTCTTACTAAGTTAGTCAGTCAGTTCAGTTCAGTTGCTCAGTCGTGTCCCACTCTTTGCAACCCCATGAGTCGCAGCACGCCAGGCCTCCCTGTCCATCACCAGTTCCCAGAGTTCACTCATGCCCATCGAGTCGGTGATGCCATCCAGCCATCTCATCCTCGGTCGTCCCCTTCTCATCCTGCCCCCAATCCCTCCCAGCATCAGAGTCTTTTCCAATGAGTCAACTCTTTGCATGAGGTGGCCAAAGTACTGGAGTTTCAGCTTTAGCATCATTCCTTCCAAAGAAATCCTAGGGCCGGTCTCCTTTAGAGTGGGCCAAGATATGCTAAATTAGTAATATAAACTGATATACTTGGGCTTCCCTGATGGCTCAGCTGGTAAAGAATCTCCTTGCAATGCAGGAGACCCTGGTTCCATTCCTGGGTTGGGACGATCCCCCTGGAGAAGGTAAAGGCTACCCACTCCAGTATTCTGGCCTGGAGAATTCCGTGGACTGTATAGTCCATGGGGTCACAAAGAGTTGGACACTCCTGAGCAACTTTCACTGATGTAGTTGAAAAAGGCATTTCTAAACTGCACAAACATTATACATGCATGAGTATATGTATATATGATTACATATAGATGAATATTACATACATGTACATATCCATATATAAAATAGGAGTAGATACATAGGATACCTATATTGTATATGAAATATATATATATGTGTGTATATGTGAGTACACAGATACCTATATTATATTGCATTATTAGAATCCCTAGCTGTAACCCACAAGAGTTTACTGATTCCAGGACAGAAAGATGAAGGCAAGGAAAAAAGTAAGAATATATTCCTACTTTGTCTGCGTACCAGGCAAAACGATGCAAAGTGTATCCAGGATAGGGAGAAATTTAGGGAGGACAGTGAGAAAGGACATTTAGGGTCATTCGTGCGGACAGAGACAAACGCTGAAATTCTCCCCAGGGACTTTCCACCAGCTGAACATTGTAGATTTAAGGGTCTTAAATCTAAGACGAGACCCTTTCTCGTCTTCACTCACAAGAAATTCACGATTCATCGCAATGGGCTGCAGGTCACAATGGTAAGGGGTGGCTTTTAAATTGTATGTTTGCTACAAGCTGGTATACTTAGCACAGAGTTTTAAATGGTCCTTATTTAACCAGCAAGGACCTGCTGGACAGCACAGGGAACTCTGCTCAATGCTCTGTAATGACCTTATGGTTCCCAGGGAGAAGGATGAGGGAAGGGATAGTCAAGGAGTCTGGGATGGACATGGACACACTGCTGTATTTCACATGGAGAACCAGCAAGGACCTGCTGGACAGCACAGGGAACTCTGCTCCATGTCATGTGGCAGCCTGGATGGGAGGGGAGTTTGGGGGAGAGTGGATACATGCATATGTATGGCTGAGTCCCTTCACTGTCCCTCTGAAACCAAGACAACATTGTTAACTGGCTATAGCTCAATACAAAATACAAAGTTCTAGAAAAAGACAGAACAGCTAGCTTGAGACATCCCTAGAGTCAGGTATCCAGAGGTGCCTGTGTGCATGCGTGCAAACTAAGTTGACAAACTCATGTCTGACTGAATGGGTATCTCTACCAAGATGGATGGGAGTCTTTAGCACAGAACTTCAAAAGCATACTAAACAAACAAACAAATGTATTGGCTTGCAAAATAGTAAATAGCTCAAAATTGTGTGTGTTCAGTTGGTAAGTCATGTCCTACTCTTTGCAAACTCATGGACTGTAGTTTACCAGGCTCCTCTGTCCATGGGATTCTCCAGGCAAGAATGCTGAAGTGGGTTGCCATGCCCTTCTCCAGAGGATCTTCCTGAGCCAGGCATCAAACCTGTGTCTCCTGAATTGCAGGTGGATTTTTTTTTTGATGTCACTGCACAAGCCCAAAGCATGTGATAAAAGCACCTTACTTATACACCCAATGTAAAATTCTCTGAATCACACTGTTTTCTTGAATTATTTTTAAGACATAGAAGCCACAGAATATTCTGATAATGTGGTGATGGTTGAGTCCCTAAGTCCTGTCTGACTCTTTGCAACCCCGTGGACTGTAGCCCGCCAGGCTCCTCTGTCCATGGGATTCTCCAGGCAAGAATACTGGACTGGGTTATCATGTCCTTCTCCAGGGGATTTTTGCCCACCTAGGGGCTGAACTCGCATCTCTCATATCTACTGCATGGACAAGTACATTCTTTATTACGTGGGAACCATATTGCCCCATATTATACATATATTAGCTCAGTCATGTTGGACTCTTTGCAACCCCATGGACTGTAGCTCACCAGGCTCCTCTGTCCATGGGATTTCCCATGCAGGAATACTGGAGTAGGTTGCCATTCCCTTCTCCAGGGGGTCTTCCCAACCCAGGGATGGAACCCAAATCCCCTGCCTCATTGCAGGTGGATCCTTCAACACTGAGCTGCCAGGGAAGCCCAATTCTGATGATACGTGGCCTCATCGGGGAAGTTGAGTTTTACATGGGCTGGTTTCTGTGAGACCTAAAGCTGTTAAAATTTAGTAACTGATCTTCCAAGTAGAGAACATTGTGCATTAATAGACTTCTGCAGGCTTTTCATCTCGCTCTGTCAGTTGGAAACAGCTGGTGTAGCAGCTGGCCGACTAGGGCACATGAGACCGTGGAAAACATCAACTCAATTTTTTCCGAAATAAAATAAATAGTCGTCGACGTGACAGATCCCAGCTACTGCGGTGTCGAGAAACCGCTTGCCAATTATTAACCAGATGTGCCATGCTGCGAGCTTCCCAGGTGGCGCTAGTGATAAAGAACCCGCCTGCCAATGCAAGAGATGGAAGAGACACAGGTTCGATCCCTAGGACGGGAAGATCCCCTGGAGAAGGGCAACGCAACCCACTCCAGTCTTCTTGCCTGGAGAATCCCTTGGCCAGAGGAGCCTGGCAGGCTACAGTCCATGGGGTCTCTGGATTTTTTTTTTTTCTCATCTAGTACACTGTTACTATCACTGAAAACAACAAAAAAAGTGTGTATATAAGGGTGAATATTTAAATAAAACAACAACATTTAGGCAACGGTGTGGTTTTCATCTTTAGCAAGGACTTCCTTCACTTCTAGAAAACGAGTCTATTTGATGAGCTTGGGCTTCTCCTGGTGGCTCAGACCATAAAGAATCTGCCTGCCGATGCAGGAGACCTGGGTTCAACCCCTGGGTCAGGAAGATCTTCTGGAGTCCAGATGGCTACGCAGTCTAGCGTTCTTAGCGGGAGAATTCTACAGGCAGAGGAGCCTGGTGACGATACAATCTGGGGTCGCAAAGAGTCGTACACGACTGGGCAACTAACAGTTCCACTCTGAAAGGTAATTATCTCTGGTCCTTGCATAAAAAAATAATATATATTTATCTCCATGCAGTCAACAGACACACAGACAAGAAGGAAGCTCAAAATTACCTTGTCAATCTTCCAAAATGATCTTTCCAAATGGAGTATTCCGGTCCCAGGTATTAATAACATTGTCAATGGTTAAGCATCATTTTGATCAAGAGATGGTAAACAAAGTGAAGTAGGTCAGAAAGAGGGAAACAAGTACACGTATGAGCACATAGTAGTGGAATCAGAAAAAAAAACTGATATAGACTAACTTATTTGCAAGGCAGAAAGAGACACAGTTGGAGAGAAAACTCATTTGCATACCAAGGGACCAAGGGCGTTTGGGATCAATTGGAAGATAGGGATTGACATATATACACTCTAAGGATGTCCGCGTCCTGTTTGCTGTGATATCACCGCATCACTCATAGGCTGGCTATGCACATATTTACCTTCCAGAGCCAGTCAGAAAGGCAGCTGTGCTTTCTGCCCACTGGAAGAAGACACTCAGCTACCAGTGGGAATGGTGAGCCTGGTCGTGGCCCATCGTCATGGTAACAGCAACACCAGGCCCTTCCTTCTCTAAGCTTTCCCACACGCGTCTTTCACTTTCCTTCCACAGTGTCTGATTCCCATTTTGCCCCCCAGTCTCACTGTAGGTTCTGTTCTGGGACAGTGACATACGTGTATTTATTTTCTGTGTCCGTGGAATTCTCCAGGCAAGAATACTGGAGCAGCTCGCCATTCCCTTCTCCAGGAGATCTCCGCAACTCGGGGATCGAACCCGCGTGTCTGGCGTCTCCTGCATTGGCAGGCAGATTCTCGACCACTGAGCCATCTTCGAAAGTGAAAAATGAAAGGGAAGTCGCTCAGTCATGTCCGACCCCTAGCGACCCCATGGACTGCAGCCTTCCAGGCTCCTCCGTCCATGAGTTTTTCCAGGCAGGAGTACTGGAGTGGGGTGCCATTGCCTTCTGCACTGAGACATCTTCAAAGCCCCCATTTACTTATGTATTCAGTTTTTAATGGAGGACAACTGGTTTACAATATCCTGTTGGTTTCTGCCAAACGTCAACATGCATCAGAAACAGGGGTACCCGTGTCCCTAGTAACGCATGCTTCCAGGCTCCTCTCCATTCATCCCTCTCTCTCCTTCCCCTACTGTGACCACAAGTCACTTCTCTATGAGTGTGTCTCTGTTGCTGCTCTGCCACGAGATTCATCGATACCAGGGGGATGCTGACATTTATTTCACTCTCTAGGCCTCTTTGTTTGTTTGCAAGCTCGACCTACATCTCAACTGAAGGATTCTCCCAAATAATTAGGCCTGGCCTGCTTTTCCTGAATTTCAGAATGATTCAGTACCAGCACAGAGAAAGTCCCCTGTGCTGAAGGAATGGCTCATTCTTATCCAAAGGCTTCGGAAATCGAAGGAGACGGTATGGTCTGGAAGTGACGTCCTTTCTTCTCCAGATTCGTTTCGGAGACCGTCTGAACCTCACTCAGAGGCAACACCTGCAGCGAAACCGCGCAGTCAGCCTGGACGTGCCCTCTCACAGTACCCTGGAGTCCTGCCCGACCCTGGGCTGTGAATTTCCCCCGCACCGGCTAGGACAGCTGCGACCCACAAACAAGAGCTCATCTCAACCAAAACGGGCTTTGAAGCCCGCCTGTGGATAAACACTCTTCATTTACTAACGACTTAATCCTTTGATAAAACTCACTTTGTTAAGTGGCTTGGCTTTAGAAAACCAGCCCGCAAGGATATCTGCATGAGCCTTGGAAAGACTACTGGATAACATGAGATGGCTGAAAATATTGCCCCAGGCTTCTGGTAAACCTAAGCCATCTATCCCAACCAGGGGTTGGGAGAAGGCGACCCACCTTTGGGAGACGGTGACCCTAAATTAGCTTGGGTTGAAATAGAATTCTTCCTTTTGGATCTGTTGCAATTTCGCTGTACAGTTTTTTGTGGTCTTTGTTACTGTTATCTTTATGTTTTTAATTTATTCCTTAATTGGAGGATAATTGTTTTACAACGTTGTGTGGTTTGTGCCACACAATAACACAGATCAGCCATAATTATATACATTTCCCTTCCCTCTTGAGCCAACCCACCCCTCTAGCTCATCACAGGACACCAAGCTGAGCTCTCTGTCTATTCAGCAGCGTTCCACAAGCTATTTTACACACCGTAATGTGTATTTGTTGATGCTATTAATGTTTGATGTATATTGCTATTTTCTTGCTAAGTCACGTCTGATTCTTTGCAACCTCATGGACTGTACAGTGCAATGGGATTTACCAGGCCAGAATATTGGAGTGGGTAGCCTTTCCCTTCTTCAGGGGATCTTCGTACCCCAGGGATCGAACTCAGGTCTCCCACATTACAGGCCGATTTTTTAGCATCTGAGCCATGGGGGAAACCCAAGAATACTGAGGTGGGTAGCCTATCCCTTCTCCAGAGGATCTTCCCAACGCAGGAATCGTCTCCTGCATGGCAGACAGATCCTGTATCAGCTGAGGCGTCAGGGAAGCCCCCACCTTCTACATCTGCTCTGCATTCTTGCCTGGCAAATAGGAAATAATTCCTTCACAGTGCTGTGTTGGTTTACTGCTGTACGAAGATATGAATCAGCTCTGTGTATACGTATATCCCCTCCGTCTTGAGCCTCACGCCCTCCCAGTGCCACCCAGTCCAGATGAAGCTACCTGCAGGGTTGGACTAAGAAAGCAGATGTGTGCACACGGGGTAGAGAGCTGGGAACGGTGGGCAGGATGATCTGGGAGACCCGGACTAACACAGCTACTCCGCATTGGGACGGTCTTCTTCACTTTTTCAATGACTCATCCACACGGAGGATTTGTTTTAAATGCTGAGTTGAAGCCAGGAGACTAGTAAGAATACGCAGCCAGAAGAGTCAGCGACCCTAGACATCTGGTAAACCGAATTGCGTCCTTGAAACACCGCTTCACCGGAAATTCCGGCTTCTTCTTGTTTCACCAAGGCGGAGAATATTAAAACACAGCAGAAATGGGGCGGGGGGGAAAAAAAACCTCATTGGCGCTGCCTGTGACCTGCAGCCTGGTTACACTGCCTGCAGGTCTTTTAAGCCAAAGTGATGGAATTAATAGCGTCACAGCGTTGATGTGTCGAAGTCCAGGTATTGAGTCAGAGGGGATGGGGGTGGCTTATTGCACCTCTGCGGAGAGCTAGCTAGAGAGAGGGAGGGAGGCAGAGAACGAAGTCATGGAGCGACTCGGTGATTTTTCATGGTAAAAGAGAATTCGTATCTGACGACCTAGTTCTTTCTTGGCTTTGGGGAAACCCCGAGAGACAAGCAGTAACATAGGCATTAAAATGCAATCAGACCCAAAGGAAAACACGAACGTTAAGGAGAAAAAAGAAAGCTAAGAGAAACAACACAATTATTAAGTGAACAAAAACGTGCAAACGCCCATATCTGTAAATCTCATGCAGCAACAATGAGGCGACACAAAGGCACATTCAAAATGCCAAAATGAGCATTTTAAAAAATCCTTATAGAATAGATCTGTGCTTGCCCACAAGGTCAGGAGTTGGGGAGAGACGGGGTGGGAGTCTGGGATTGAAAGGGACGTGAAAGTCTGCTCCATCATGGCCGACTCTCCACGACCCCTACACAGTCCACCGAATTCTCCAGGCCAGAGTACTGGAGCGGATAGCCTTGCCCTTCTCCAGGGGGTCTTCCCACCCCAGGAATTGAACCAGGGTCTCCTGCATTCATTCTTTACCAGCTGAGCTCTCAGGGAAGCCTGGAGTTTGGGACTCAGTTCAGTTCAGTTCAGTCGCTCAGTCGTGTCAGACTCTTTTCCACCCCATTCATCGCAGCACGCCAGGCCTCCCTGTCCATCACCAACTCCCGGAGTTCACTCAAACCCATGTCCATCAAGTCGGTGATGCCATCCAGCCATCTCATCCTCTGTCGTCCCCTTCTCCTCCTGCCCCCAATCCCTCCCAGCATCAAAGTCTTTTCCAATGAGTCAGCTCTTCTCATGAGTTGGCCAAAGTACTGGAGTTTCAGCTTCAGCATCATTCCTTCCAAAGAAATCACAGGGCTGATCTCCTTCAGAATGGACTTGTTGGATCTTCCTACAGTCCAAGGGACTCTCAAAAGTCTTCTCCAACACCACGGTTCAAAACCATCAATTCTTTGGCACTCAGCCTTCTTCATAGTCCAACTCTCACATCCATACATGACCACAGGAAAAACCATAGCCTGTACCTTAGTCGGCAAAGTAATGTCCCTGATTTTGAATATGCTATCTAGGCTGCCCATAACTTTTCTTCCAAGGAGTAAGCTGTCTTCTAATTTCATGGCTGCAATCACCATCTGCAGTGATTTTGGCGCCCCCCAAAATAAAGTCTGACACTGTTTCCACTGTTTCCCCATCTATTTCCCATGAAGTGATGGGACCGGATGCCCTGATCTTCATTTTCTGAATGTTGAGCTTTAAGCCAACTTTTTCACTCTCCTCTTTCACTTTCATCAAGAGACTTTTTAGTTCCTCTTTACTTTCTGCCATAAGCATGGTGTCATCTGCCTATCTGAGGTTATTGATATTTCTCCCAGTAATCTTGATTCCAGCTTGTGCTTCTTCCAGTCCAGTGTTTCTCAGGATGTACTCTGCATAGAAGTTAAATAAGCAGGATGATAATATACAGCCTTGACATACCCCTTTTCCTATTTGGAACCAGTCTGTTGTTCCATGTCCAGTTCTAACTGTTGCTTCCTGGCCTGCATACAGATTTCTCAAGAGGCAGGTCAGGTGGTCTTGTATTCCCATCTCTCTCAGAATTTTTGCACAGTTTGTTGTGATCCACACAGTCAAAGGCTTTGGCATACTCAATAAAGCAGAGATAGATGTTTTTCTGGAACTCTCTTGCCTTTTCCATGATCCATCAGATGTTGGCAATTTGATCTCTGGTTCCTCTGCCTTTTATAAAACCAGCTTGAACATCAGGAAGTTCACGGTTCCCGTATTGTTGAAGCCTGGCTTGGAGAATTTTGAGCATTACTTTACTAGCGTGTGAGATGAGTGCAACTGTGCGGTAGTCTGAGCATTCTTTGACATTGCCTTTCTTTGGGATTGGAATGATAGCTGACCTTTTCCAGTCCTGTGGCCACTGCTGAGTTTTCAAATTTGCTGGCATATAGAGTGCAGCATTTTCACAGGAATTAGCAGATGTCAATTAGTATATATAGGATGCATGAAAAAAGGTCCTACTGTGTAGCATAAGGAACTATAGTCAACATTTTGTGATAACCTTTAAGGGAAAACAATATGAAAAACACACACACCCCCATAAAGTGAAACACTTTGCTATACAGCTGAACCTAACACAATGTTGTCAATTAACTACACTTCAATTTCTTAAAAATGGGGAACTGATAAAAAAAAATTCTGTTGTTCCATGTCCAGTTCTAACTGTTGCTTCCTGGCCTGCATACAGATTTCTCAAGAGGCAGGTCAGGTGGTCTGGTATTCCCATCTCTCTCAGAATTTTTGCACAGTTTGTTGTGATCCACACAGTCAAAGGCTTTGGCATACTCAATAAAGCAGAGATAGATGTTTTTCTGGAACTCTCTTGCCTTTTCCATGATCCATCAGATGTTGGCAATTTGATCTCTGGTTCCTCTGCCTTTTATAAAACCAGCTTGAACATCAGGAAGTTCACGGTTCCCGTATTGTTGAAGCCTGGCTTGGAGAATTTTGAGCATTACTTTACTAGCGTGTGAGATGAGTGCAACTGTGCGGTAGTCTGAGCATTCTTTGACATTGCCTTTCTTTGGGATTGGAATGATAGCTGACCTTTTCCAGTCCTGTGGCCACTGCTGAGTTTTCAAATTTGCTGGCATATAGAGTGCAGCATTTTCACAGGAATTAGCAGATGTCAATTAGTATATATAGGATGCATGAAAAAAGGTCCTACTGTGTAGCATAAGGAACTATAGTCAACATTTTGTGATAACCTTTAAGGGAAAACAATATGAAAAACACACACACCCCCATAAAGTGAAACACTTTGCTATACAGCTGAACCTAACACAATGTTGTCAATTAACTACACTTCAATTTCTTAAAAATGGGGAACTGATAAAAAAAAAAGTCAGAAAAGAAATTCACATAGAATGAGTATCTGCTAAACTTATTTTCAAATTTTTCTATTACAAGGTTAAATTATTTTTTAATCACTGAAATGGACATATATAAGCAAACATCTTCAAAAACCACTGGATGTGGACGTAAACAAAATATATTTGAAATCCCCCGAGTGTGTCTTGTAGAGGCAAACTGAGCTTAGAGGAGACATGGAGTTATGAGGAAATGGATCCCAGAGAACAGCATTGATATTTCCCCTGAGAAACACTGGTCTTTTTTTTTTTTTTTTTAAGAAATGACAACTGGAGTGTTTTCCTTGATGACTTCAACAAATGAGCTTCAGCTACACGTGTTCTGGAACAAAATGTTCAGGTGTGGAAAATTATTCCCGTGGCTGATTTTGTGTATGTATGTAGTTTTTAGGCTGGTTCTAATTTCTATTAATATATTGGGGCTTCCTTGATGCCTCAGTGGTATAGGATCCATCTGCCAATGAGGAGACTCGGGTTCAGTCCCTGGGTTGGGACCATCCCCTGGTGAAGGGCATGGCAACCCACTCCACTATTCTTGCCTGAGAAATCCCATGGAGAGAGGAGCCTGGTGGGCTACAGTCCATAGGGTCCCAAAGAGTCGGACACAGCTAACATGACTTAGCATGCATTTATTAATAAATGTGCAGAATAAAAGGTCATAATGTCAACATTTCAGTGATTTTATGAGGTATTGGAAAGTTATTTACTTAGTGTTAGTTTGAGGAATATGGGTGTCCCATGTAATTCAGCTAGTAAAGAATCCACCTGCAATGCAGAAGACCCCAGTTCAATTTCTGGGTGGGGAAGATCCCCTGGAAAAGGGATAGGCTACCCACTCCAGTATTCTTGGGCTTCCCTGGTGGCTCAGATTGTAAAGAATCTGCCTGCAGTGTGGGAGACCCAGGTTCGATCCCTGTGTCTGGAAGATCTCCTGGAGGAGGCCATGGCAACCCTCTCCAGTATTCTTGCCCGGAGAGTCTCACGGACACGGGAACCTGGCGGGCTCCAGTCCACGGGGTCGCAAAAGAGTGGGACATGACTTATGGACTAAACAACAACAGTTTTCACATTTCACTGAGAAGAAAGGATGGAGGGGAGAAAAAAGAAAGAAAAGGAATGAAGAGAAAGACAGAAAGAAGGAAAGAGAAAGGGAGAAAGAAAGACAATAATTGGGGTTTTCCTATTTTGAGGCTGCAAATTCTCAACTCTAAGTTGCATGGGCCCTGGAAGCAAAAGCTGATCAGCGGACAGATAAAACAGTATCTGTGGATGTGTGTGCATGGGGGTGGGGGAGAGAGGAGGTGTGGATGAAGCCCTGAAGTGATTTGGAAAGATGACAGTGGGAATTCTTTATCTGGGTCGGAAGCAGGATTCCCAGATGCTATTTTCCAAGAGCAAACCTCCTCCCCTGTTCTTTGGTTGGTTCTTGGTGTCTTTGCCTTGGGAGGTGGTCCTCGTCAGAGGACAGAAAGATCCCCATGGCTCAGGTCTTGTCCTCAAACTGGCCCCAGGCCACCCATGCCAGCAGATGGATTAGAACAGGGTCACGGACAAGCAGAAAAACACAATCCATCACAGAGACACCGTGCCAATTCTCTGCCCACTCCATGGGGGCCAGTGTCTGGGTCGACAGCTCTCATGTTCATTTCCACTGCAGATTACTTGCTTATTATGGAAACACGTTGACAAACCTACGATCCGTCTCACACATGTGCAGTGATTTGAGCTTGACTCTTGTGGCATGCCCAGACAGTGTTGGAAGAGCAGTGTGGACCGTGAACTATGAAGACCATGAGGCTTGGGATTCACACTGCTTTCCTAGCCACACAGAGCCTGGTGATCACAGCTCTTAAACTCCCATTTTCCACTGGCCCAGCTCCCTCAGCATTTCTGCCAACAGCTTGTTGTCCCTGTGGGTGTTCTCTGAATTCATAACATGTTCCATCAGCCTGGAGTCATCCAGAGAGGTCCTCCTTTTGGAGAGCTGCATGGGGACCTCCCTGGTGGTACAGGGGTTAAGAATCTGCTTGCCACTGCAGGGGATGCAGGTTCATTCCCCAGTCAGGGAACAAAGATCCAACATGCCTCGGACAAACTAAGGCTGGCCACCACAACTAGAGAATCCATTCAGCGCAACGAAGCATCCCACATATGACAAGGAAGAAGCAGAGTGACGTAGCTAAGACCCAACACAGCCAAATAAATATTAAAAAAAAAAAAAAGACCTGCACGATTCACTGGCATTACTTCAAACTCTTGCCGTCACCCAGGTCACGCTAGGTCGTGCTTGTCAGTGTGTCTGTTAGTCACTAAGTTGTGTCTGACCCTTTGAGACCCTATGGACTGTAGCCGGCCAGGCTCCTCTGTCCGTGGGATTCTCCGGGCAAGAATACTGGAGTGGGTTGCAATTCCCTTCTCCAGGGGATTTTCCTGTCCCGGGGATTGAACCCAGGTTTCCTGCATTGCAGGCAGATTCTTCACCATCTGAGCCACCAAGATTGTGCTTACATGGATGAAATTCATCCACTTGTGTAATGACAGACACGTCCCTCTCCACAATCCTCCTTAAATATTCTATCCACCCCAAGTGCCTTTATCACTTAACATTCTTCACATATGTACGTGTAACCTGTGGGCTTTTGGAGCTTTCTCTTGGGTCCGATGACCAAGTAAACCCACAGTCTAAGTGTGGTGTTCCAGGAAGGGGTAAGAAAAACATTGGTATCATGGCATGGAAGTAAAATTCCTTCCTGGGTGGGGAAGATCCCCTGGGGAAGGGAATGGCAACCCCCTCCAGTATTCTTGCCTGGAGAATCCCATGGACAGAGGAGCCTGACGGGCTACAGTCCAAGGGGTCACAATAAGAATGCATTGATTGTTAGTGGCTCATTACTGGTGACCAATGTGTCATGCCAATAGATAAAGCTAATAATCAGAAAAACTGGGCATGACGTCTATGAGAACTTGCTGAACAATCTTCTAGATAATTCTGTTAAGTCTAATACTGTTTCAAAATAAAAGTTTATTTAACAAAAACCCCAAATGCACAATATATACTAACCATTTTCATGCATTATATGATCAGAGAAGGTTGCACTAAAGATATGCGTTGCTTCCTTACATTTAAGCTGAAACCCTTCTATAAGAATAAATCAATAAAGTCTTTCTATTAGATGCCATCTTAAGAAATTAATTTAGAGAGATAATGGCATTGACTTGGTTAGGATCCTGAGCTGTATTATATCCTTATCCTTCAGAGAGCAGACGGAATGAAAATCACAGTCACAGAAAACTAACCAAACTGATCGCATGGACCACAGCCTTGTCTAACTCAATGAGACTATTTGCCACCCCGTGTAGGGTCACCCAACACGCACAGGTCATGCTGGAGAGTTCCGACAAAACGTGGTCCACTGGAGAAGGCAATGGCAAACCACTTCAGTATTCTTGCCTTGAGAAGCCCATGAACAGTATGAAAAGGTATCACACTGAAAGCTGAACTGCCCAGGTTGGGAGGTGCCCAATATGCTATGAGATGGCTGGATGGCATCACTGACTCTATGGACCTGAGTCTGAGTGAAGGAGTTGGTGATGGACAGGGAGGCCTGGCGTGCTGCGATTCATGGGGTCACAAAGAGTTGGACACGACTCAGCGACTGAACTGAACTGAACTGAACACAGTATAATAAAGCAACTATACTCCAATAAAGTTTAATTTTTAAAAAAATTTAAAAAACAAAAAAATAAAGGTTCCCCAACCTATCAATTAGGATCAACCAATTAAAAAAAAGCACTGCCATAAATATTTCAATAAGTTACATAGTTTGATACAAATGTTTTAAAAACATTTCTTGAAAATAGTCTTCATTTTAAGTAATATTATAATAATTGGGTAGTATCTGGGAGCAACAAGAGGTTCTTTCTATAATCAACTCAGTGATTTAACTGGAAGGCAATTCTTGGATAAACATTGATATCCTCTGTTAGAATATTTTTTAAAATATATTCTTGTACTTTTTTTCTGTAGCTTTACTTTTTCCTTATTTATTGGACACGGCGCACAGCTTGTGGGATCTTAGCTCCCTGACTAGGGATTGAACCTTTGCCGTGGAAGCGTGGAGTCTTAACCATCACACTATCAGGGAAGTTCCATTTCTCAGAACATTTTTTAATCATTGCTTTTCCCCCCTGATTTTTGTCTCTTTCCTTATTCCCAAGGAGACAAATTTTGCTTAACAGAAAGGCAGTTAAAGGCCATTTAAACGACTGGATCAGAGGAATGAGTGAAGACTACGTTTCTAGGAGAAATGAATGAGAAGCAGGTGAGGAAAGTTCTACAGAACAGAATTTGCATTTCATTTCCTTCTCAAGAAAGGCTGGCCACCCTCCAGGAATACTCCCGTGAGTCCACCGAGTCTACCCTGAGGCGGTTTGTTGATTTTTAGAAGACAAACACTTATTTGAGACGCAAGAAAATGGCCATTGATTTCTGACAGTTGTTTCCACACTTGTGTGTGTGAAAAGGGATACTGTCCCTTGAAAACCAAGTCCAGGGAGCACACAAATTAAGTTAGTTCTGAATTATGAAGTTAAACCCTGGAAACCAATAACCAGGATTTCGACAGTCCTAGCGGTCTGCCTCATAGAGATTTAATGAATGCCTTCAAGGGTCCACTTAATAAGATTTTTATTGAGTTTAAGGGGGAGAAAGAAGATAGCCAGCATTTTTCACTCTGCATTGAGCGGACGGACACAGAAATAATAAAACATAAGATATGATAATGCAGCACATTTAAGTCAGCTTGCACAGAAAGGTCATCTTTTGAACCTTTTTTATTTTTATTTTTTGCTGGATTCAAATGAACTTTCTAGATGCAGAAGATGCATATTTCAAAACTGACTGTAGAGGGAGGGGGAAATCAAAGGTACCCTCTCTCAGATAAAGGAAATCTCACAGCAATTTCAATTGCACTCCTGTGTGGTTATAAACGGTGGTAATTCTTAAAACATCGCTAGAGAGTGGAGTTTGAAAAATGCATTATAAAGTATATTCCCTTTAGAAAAGATGTCACAATATTGAAAATGATGAGTGATTTGCCTTTTAGAAACTTTTAGCAATATGCTCTGCTACATTTTAGAGCCGTACTTTATCGTGGAACTGTCTCTGCCGTGATGAAAATATTTTGTCTGAGCTGTACCCTATGCTAACCACCAGCCAGGGTTAGTTACAAGTTACAAACTTGCATGTATTTAGAGACACTAGTTTCAAAGAATGAGTTCCATACATGAAATTCCACACATTTCATAACCATGTGCAAATTCAACCCTTAAAAACATCCTTTAAAAGCATCTCCACGCATTTCAATGTACACTGCAAGAATTATATATACAGATTGGATTGTTTCCAAAATTATGCCAACCTATAGGAATTTTGCTTTCTTTGGTCCTAATTCTGAGGGTTTTGTATGTGGGATCAACCATGAAATGTATAGACAAAATATGCTCTTTTTAAAAAAAAAAACCATTTTTTTAAATGTAGACCATTTTAAAAGTCTTTCTTGAATTAGTTACAATACTGCTTTTGATTTATACTTTGTGGATTTTTTTGGCCTGGCAGCATGTGGGATCTTGGTTCCCTGACCTGGGATCGAACCCACACCCATTGCCATGGAGGGAAAGTCTTCGCCACTGTACCGCCAGGGAAGTCCCCAGAATATGCTCTTTCCTTATAAAATACCAGAAGAAAGACTTTAAGACCCCAGTGATACAATGTCCTTTCTCTTTGATGCCAGAGTCAGAACCACAATGTTGTCTGAGAGTAAAGAAACATTATTGCTGTTACTACCATTATTATGACCCATTAATAAAAATCATTAAATTGTATACCATTAATGCTGTTAATAAAAATCATTATTATGTTTTTTTTGTTTTCTTCTAAAGAAAAAAGTAAGTGCATATAAATATCATAGTGTTTAGTCTCAATGTGGGCCACAGTTACTGTGCGTTTTCTCAGCAGTTTTTGTTTTTGTTTTTTTTTTCTGTTTTATTGAGAAATAACCGATGTGTGTGTGTGTGTATCTCACCATAAGTTTAAGGCATACACCATGATGGTGTGATGTAGAAACACTGGCAAACGGTATCCACAGTAGCCTCCACCAACACCATTACTGTAACAAGCACATCATTTTTAATGTAGACACACGCTCTGCTTGAATCTAGGACAAGGTGACAAAACTGCTTTTAAAAGGTCAAAATAATAGTTATTTTAGGCTTCGCAGACGTGAAGGTTCTGTTGGAAAGACCCAGTTCTGTTCCTTTAGGTCTCATGAAGCCACAAAACTTAATCGGGGTTATTTTCCAACAACGATTATTTTATGAATTAGATGTCGGGTTTGATGGCCACGGTTCACCAACGCCTGATACAGAGTAACAAACTCAGGCAATTCCGGGCTTCTGTTTCACTTTTTCATCGTTAATTTGGAACGTCAATCTCTTATTTTAAGGCTATTTACATCGGCATGTCCCCTTTCTTTTAAAAAAGTTTGTACATTTATTTATTTTGCTGCACAGGGTCTTAGCTGTGGCAGCTGGGGTTTAGTTCCCTGACCAGGGATTGAACTCAGGTCCCCTGCTTTGGGAGCACAGAGTCTTATCCACTGGACCACAGGGAAGTTTCTCCTCCTTCTCAAAGGTAACCATTTTCCGCAGTCTCAGTCGTGGAAGCCGTCAGCAGTCTTCCTGGTCTTGATGGACAAGGTGACCTTGCTTACAACGTCTTTAGATGTCAACCAAACCAGGAGACATCAAAGTCATTTTCAAACACTTCAAGGTCAATTTTCCAATATTCAATGAATGACGAAAAAATTTTAAAAAAGAATTAACGAGTCACAGACTGAGAAATACTGGGGCACCTGGCATCGGGTGGTCCGAGACGACACGTGCCCTAAGAGGTCCGTCCTTATGACCTTACCCAACGGTAAAGGAGGAGGTCCCCTAGGAGGGGTGGGTCCCTAGTTTGGGTCCAGACGTCCGTCTAAGAAGTGGTTAACTCGGTGGTCCCTTCGGGTATAACGTTAATTACAACGATATTAATAGACCTTTAGAAATCTTACCTAAAACTCCCCGACGGGTCCATCGAGTGACCATTTTATTAGACGGTACCGATGCAGGTTTGATCCCTGGTCACGGAGATCACCTGGAGAAGGACAGAATTCTGTACATTTTATGCAATTATATATCGATGTATAATACTACATATTTTTATATGTTGGGATAATGTATTATTTAAATCAAAATTTATGTAAAGGGATATTATATTATTTATCAAAAATGTTATATATAGATAACATACATGTTATACATATACATAGTAAAATAATGCTCAAAATTCTCCAAGCTATGCTTCAGCAATACGTGAACCATGAACTTCCTGGTTCAAGCTGGTTTTAGAAAAGGCAGAGGACCCAGAGATCAAATTGCCAACATCCGATGGATCATGGAAAAAGCAAGAGAGTTCCAGAAAAACATCTATTTCTGCATTATTGAGTATGCCAAAGCCTTTGACTGTGTGGATCACAATAAACTGTGGAAAATTCTGAAAGAGATGGGAATACCAGACCACTTGACCTGCCTCTTGAGAAATCTGTATGCAGGTCAGGAAGCAACAGTTAGAACTGGACATGGAACAACAGACTGGTTCCAAATAGGAAAAGGAGTACGTCAAGGCTGTATATTGTCACCCTGCTTATTTAACTTCTGTGCAGAGTACATCATGAGAAATGCTGGACTGGAAGAAGCACAAGCTGGAATCAAGATTGCTGGGAGAAATATCAACACCCTCAGATATGCAGATTACACCACCCTTATGGCAGAAAGTGAAGAGGAACTAAAAAGCCTCTTGATGACAGTGAAAGAGGAGAGTGAAAAAGTTGGCTTAAAGCTCAACATTCAGAAAATGAAGATCATGGCATCCGGTCCCATCACTTCAAGAGAAATAGATGGGGAAACAGTGGAAACAGTGTCAGACTTTATTTTGGGGGGCTCCAAAATCATTGCAGATGGTGACTGCAGCGATGAAATTAAAAAACGCTTAGTCCTTGGAAGAAAGGTTATGACCAACCTAGATAGCATATTGAAAAGCAGAGACATTATTTTGCCAACAAAGGTCTGTCTAGTCGAGGCTATGGTTTTTCCTGTGTTCATGTATGGATGTGAGAGTTGGACTGTGAAGAAGGTTGAGCATCAAAGAATTGATGCTTTTGAACTGTGGTGTTGGAGAAGACTCTTGAGAGTCCCTTAGACTGCAAGGAGATCCAACCTGTCCATTCTGAAGGAGATCAGCCCTGGAATTTCTTTGGAAGGACTGATGCTAAAGCTGAAACTCCAGTACGTTGGGCCTCTCATGCGAAGAGTTGACTCATTGGAAAAGACTCTGATGCTGGGAGGGATTGGGGGCAGGAGGAGAAGGGGAGGACAGAGGATGAGATGGCTGAATGGCATCACGGACTTGATGGATGTGAGCCTGAGTGAACTCTAGGAGTTGGTGATGGACAGGGAGGCCTGGTGTGCTGCGATTCATGGGGTCGCAAAGAGTCAGACACGACTGAGCGACTGAACTGAACTGAACTGAACTGAAAACAAACTAATTCTTCAATAATGGTAGCATTCAAGATACTCAGGCTGGCTATGTAAGATGTTTTTGTATAGCTAGGCCTCCTGACATTCATCTCACACATTTTTTTAAAATTTAACAAATATTGGCATAGACCCATTATGTACTAAGCACTGTTCAAAGCACTTTACAAATGTTAACCAATTCAGCCCTCATAATAACAACTTTGTATCTACTTGTCTATTACTATCCCCACTATGCAGATGAGAGGGCCAGAGACTTGCCTAAGATTTCACAGCGGAGAGGAACTAAACTTCAAACCCGTCATCAATCCAGCTTCAGAACCTGTGCTCTTCACCATATGGATGGCTCACAGAATCAGGCACAGTGCTAGATGCTGGAGGCTCAATGGTAAGTAAAAGCCCCAACATTCTTGGGGCTTATATTCCACTGCAGGGAGATAGCAATCAACAAGCAAATCAATAAGTATAGAATGCCATGGGATTATAAGTGCTATGAAGAGAAATAAAGCAGGATAAGGGTGCTAAAGAGAGATGGACTGGTGAGCTTTTTTCAAAAGACTGGTCAGAAAACCTCTCTGAAGGGCTGAGACCTAAATGAGGTCAAGAATAAAGACAAAAAACATGAAGCCCAGCAAAGCGGGTAGGAAGTAGAAAGGCTCTGAGTTCAGCAGCATGCTTGGCACGTTCAGAGAAGAGCAGTGTGGTTAGAGTAGACATAAGCGGGTGCATGGTCAGAAGACACTGAAGAATTGCCAATGGTTATCACATGTAGAAAGAGTTGGGCTTTTAAGTGTGATAGGAAGCCATTTGCAGATTTTTAGGAAGGAAGTGATATGATGTGATATCCAGACATATTGCTGAGTGCAGAATACACATTGGGGAACCAGGAAAGGACACAGGGCAGCCAGTTAGGGCGCTGGTTCAGTAACCAAGGCCAGAAATGATGGTGGTTTGTACAGTGGTATCGCAAAGGCAGTAAGCACAGTCAGATTTGAGACATATCTTGAAGATACAGTCTGCAGGACTTGATGCCATGTTATTCATTTATTTGTTCATTTATTATCCATCTCTGGTGGTAGGAAATGACCTCCAAACAGGCAAGAACTTTGAGTTTTTGTTTTGTCTAACTTTTCATCACTTTATCCCCAGTTCCTAAAATAGTGCCTGCCATACAATTGGCACTCAATATATATTTGTTATGTATTTGTTTAATGAATAATGCATTGAACATGAGGTGTAAGAAAAAGAGAGATGTCAAAATGACTCCATCATGGGGCTGGTTTTGTGTATTTCCTGATTCATTATGAAATCAGCCTTAGTCCTACACTATTTTCAAGACAAGTTGATGAATATATATCCATCTAAGAATCACAGGACATGACCTTGGGAGGTCATCTAATGCATTCTGGTACTCTCAGATGAGAGTAAATAGTTATATTTCTTTTAATATATGAGGCAAACTGAACCCCAGAGAGCCAAAGTAACTTAAAAATTAAACATAATGATGACAATAGACACATTTATTTTGTAGTTACTACTTTACAGATCCATTGCAAGGTGCTTTATAATTCTCATACATCTCATGTTATACTTATGTTACAGATGGGGAAAATATGACACTATGAAGATGAAGCAGTGAGCCTAAAGCCACACAATCAGGAAAGAAGGGAGCCAGGACTCAAACCCAGATCTAGTTTTATGTTAAAGCCACAACCCTATACAATTTTCCAGGATCACATAAGTCATTGTGTTGTAACAACCAGTACTGGTCTCCTGTCCTCTTGAGTTAGGTAGGTAAGAGCAGCCTGAATAGTTGGCTTCTGTGGGTTCCTGCACTGATTTTATTGTTCTTATGTTCTTTGAACTTGGTTCCTATTAAACTGAGGAAGTAGAGTGAGAGTCGATCTATTGCATTTCTCTGTCCCTGGTTTTAATCTCCACAAATAGATTACCTTTAATGAAACATACAAGCAGGCTAGCTTGAACATTGATACTGTGTATATTATTAGAACAAATTACAGAGATTTTGGAATTGATTGTTGTCTATTCAAAAGATTAAAAAGCTACTTTATTTTCTTTTTATGTTCAAATCAACTAAAATGGCTTAGAAGTTGGATAACCTTTTCCTGTACTACATAGATTGCTGGTTATCATTGGTTACCTTTTCAAGGTTCCCATGCATTTTAATGACATTTTGATTAAGACTGTTATTCAATCTCCAGTGCTAACTTATGAGAGTTTTATATGTAGCCAATAGCTAATAGTGAATCACTGATTCAGATGTTAAAGCTTCAGTTGAAGAGAAGTAAAAATTCAAAGCATTTCATGGTACACCAAGTTTTCAAAGGATAACAATTTCTATTTTCCTCAACTTTTATGAAAATATCATTTTTATTCACACAAGTATTAGATGAATTTTAGAAATGATTTAACACTTTTTGATACTGCTACTGCTAAGTCCTTCAGTTGTGTCCGACTCTGTGCGACCCTATAGACAGCAGCCCACCAGGCTCCACCGTCCCTGGGATTCTCCAGGCAAGAAAACTGGAGTGGGTTGCCATTTCCTTCTCCACTATTTTTGTGAAATAGTCACAAAACCAAATGTTTCATATGAAAAAATATGTATATATAATACAGAAGAGTAAGCAAATAATTATAACATAGAATTAATTATGAACCTATTGTTAATACCAAGCACTGAACATTTATAAGACAGAGCAAGAATAAGCTGCAGGTATAAAACCAAAACAAAGATTTTCTCATTTCCTAATATGAAGAACTTGAAAGGGCCAATATCACATGATTTATATCAACTCATGATGACTATTTGGTGGCATTCTGTTTCATTTGAGAAAGAGATAGAATTAGGCCAATGAAACTTAAAACTCCTACACTAATAGCTAATATTTTGGGGTGCTTAACTCAATCCTCACAACAGCGTGGTGAAACAGATAATATCCTAAGTATCATTTTGCAGATAGGGACAACATGCAATGTGAGATTGGACTGATATGCAATATGGAGTGACATGAAAAGTAAGTAGCTGACCAGGAATTGGAATACAGGCACTCCAGACTTTTAACCTCTGTGCTCTGGTATCTCTCAACAACATAATAATTTAAGTAATATCATTTTTAAGCTCTTAATATATGCTAGGCCCTACTTTGAGACTATCTTATCTTTTATTTCATTAATCTTTCTAACATCCCAATGAACTTGGGTTTTCTATTGCCATTTTAAAGACTTTTTAAAGGCTTAGGTTTCCTTGTTACTTATCATTGCTTTTTTTTCCTTTCCTCATTGGATTGTTGGTGACAGGAGAAACAGGATGGATGCTTGAAAATATGGAATCTCAAAACCAAAGAAGTGTGAACAATAACTAAAGCCTAAGCCCTAAAATGAGCCTCACCCCATACCCCCGACTGGCTTGAACCTCCACAAACAAGATCGTTACTTCTAGACCTTCCTCTCTCAACTCTCTGAATGGAAGTTTAGTTCTGTTTCAGATTTTTAAAAGGAAAACCTTTCCTCATCTTAAAGAAGTTGAAATAAAACAAGATGAAGCTATTAGTTAAAAGGAATTCATGAGAAAAATTAAAAAGCTATGAGAGTTCAAGTCTGCTCCCAAACCTATCAGTTTTCTAAACCATATAAAGCTAAAGGGGGGAAAGGTGGAGGTATTGATTTATTGACAATCCAAACAACTGGCAAAATGACTAGCGGAGATGGCTTTGTTTTAGCCTTGAGACCTCCATCAAGGGTATAATGGATTTTACAGCCAGATCTGGAAAAGGTGCATATATATACCTTCTTCTCACATCCCATTGGCCACATGCCAGTCATATGGTTCAATGTAATTGCAAAGGAGGGTGGGAAATGTAGTCTTCCTATGTGACTAGGAAGAGAAATACAGACTTGAGAAATATATAGATCATCTTTGTACCCAAATATAATGATTTCTACAATTTTACCCCTAGATTTTCACTTAATATTTGAGGAGGTAATTATGAAAAGGAATGAAATGAACTGTATCCCCAACACTTAACACTCTTCCTAACACACTGTAGGAGGGCAGTAAATATTTGTTGAATGAATGAATGAAATAACCTCACATATTTGAATGACAAACTCATCAACCTTGTATTCCATCACATTTGGAATACAAACAGAAATTCACCTTGACCTGGCTCCTCCCTGACTTTCATTTCTTCCCCAGAACTTTTATGGTTCAGTTCAGTTCAGTTCACTCGCTCAGTCGTGTCCGACTCTTTGTGACCCCATGAATCACAGCATGCCAGGCCTCCCTGTTCATCATCATCTCCCGGAGTTCACTCAGACTCACGTGCATCGAGTCTGTGATGCCATCCAGCCATCTCATCCTCTGTCATCCCCTTCTCCTCCTGCCCCCAATCCCTCCCAGCATCAGAGTCTTTTCCAATGAGTCAGCTCTTCTCATGAGGTGGCCAAGTACTGGAGTTTCAGCTTTAGCATCATTCCTTCCAAAGAAATCCCAGGATTGATCTCCTTCAGAATGGACTGGTTGGATCTCCTTGCATGAGGGTTAAGAGGTTATATTTAAGAGCATAGGATGGAGAAATTCATTCTAGAACATAAAACCAAGGATTTGGTCTTGGCTTTGACATTTTCTAGGTATGTGGTTGTTATCAAAGTCCTTCAACTCAATAAACCTCAGATTCTTCATCTATAAATGGTAGTGGGAGAAATATATGCCTATTTCCAGCAGTCCTTTCACCTCTTTTTTGGATAGCAGAACACAAATTACTTGTTGGTGACAGTGTGCCCATCCTCAGGGGATAATGATTGATTTAAGCCAGCGATGGCCACTAATTGATCTAAAGATAAGGCTGTGATCAGGTTATGGCCAATGGAATGAAGGGGAAAACTTCTGGAGGCTTTCAGGAGAAATACTCCCAGATAAAAGAGAAAGCTGCCTGTGAAGGACTTTCTGACCCTATCCATTTTTCTCTTCTTGAAATGCTGAGACGTGAGATTGTACAACTTGGAGCTGCTACAGTTTTCCGGGTTCTTTGAAAGGAGACATTGCATGCACACCAAAGATCCAGCACAGAAATACTGATGGAACAGGGTCCTCAATGACATTTTTGAGCTTTTGAAACATTCTGGGACAATCTATTTCCAGTCTTGGAAGTGCCTTTCAAGTGTTACTTGGAAAATGTGCACCCTTATGGTTTGAACCAGTTTATTTGCATATCCTGTTACTTGCAGCCAAGAACACTCCTAAATAACAAAGTAGATAACTTTCAGAGGTCTTTGCAGGTCCAAAATTGTTAGAGTATTAAACAACATTCCAAAATGGAGGGGGGAGGGAAAGCAACTGTCCTGGAATATACAAAAGGATAGGAAAAGGTTAAAAAAAAAAAACAAAAAAACAAGAAACAATTATAGGTGGTTAAACTTAGATATATCAACCAGGTGACAAGGATAGCATAAAGCACTGAAATGCAAATTGGAATGCCCATAGAAACAGAAAATTGGGCCAGGTCCCTATGGAGGAGAGAAAAGAGCTTGCACAAGTTTGCAGGAATAGCATTAGAGGGTAAATGGAACCTGAACAAATGCACAGCTTGATCAAGAAACAAATGACCATAAAAAGCCTTTTGAAATTATACTCATTCAAAGTAATTTCTGTCTTTTGATAAGTAAAAGTGTTCTAAAAACAAGTAACTTCAAAATGATCCCTTCCCATCTAAATTTTATGTGTCTGTAGTTGATTTTTTTAAACTGCCATCTTACTAGAAAAGATCATCTATGGGTCAGAAGATTAGAATATTTTGAGTGTCAGACTAGAATAAAAAATAAAAGAGCTGATGATTACAGTTCTCCACAA
This sequence comes from Madoqua kirkii, assembly GCA_006408675.1. Lineage (NCBI taxonomy): Eukaryota > Metazoa > Chordata > Mammalia > Artiodactyla > Bovidae > Madoqua > Madoqua kirkii. The sequence continues at coordinate 14,264 of SJYC01085738.1, read as the reverse complement.
AACAAAGCTACTCACTGCTTGTGTCTGATTCTGCAGTGGCATTAACCTTTTTGATAGAAAATCTATGAGCAAAATATCTGATATTTGTAAAGTACTCCATAAATATTGCTTGGATCTGACTCTGTAGAAGATATTTTGTAACTGTTCTCTATTCAGAACAATAACCAGAAGTAACTGAAAGGCATCAGTGGACAATGAATGAACACAAACACTTCTGGGGTCTTCTGGAAAGCATATAAAGACTTCAAGTCCTACTCGGAACAACAGATCAAATATACAATCCTTCTCTGAGTGATATGCAGAGGGTTATAATAATAATAAAGGACCAAGGTTTAGAGTGATCACCAAGTGCCACACATTGTATATTTGTTTCCTCGTTCAATCCTCATAACAGTTCTCTAAACTAGGAGTCTTAATTGTCTGTTTTATAAATGAAGAAAATGAGAATTGTGTTAAGTAACCTCCCCAAGGTCACTTGGAAAGCAACAGAACCAGGACTCAGGGTTAGATCTATCTGACTGAAAAATCCTTTTGTTTACCATTATCTACACTGGCACTCAGGAAAATAAAAAGAAGAGTAAAATTTAAAGGAAGAGTGGGTTCAGTACAGTCAAAGCTAGAAGATGCTTCTCATCTAGGCAGGATCAAAGAAGTATAGGCTAGGAGCAGGAACTGGAAATCGAACAAAATCTTCCTTGGAGATTTGAGAGTTGGGGGAGGGAGATGACTCAGCTTGGAACTGGGATAGAAACAGGTAAAACTGAAAAATCAAATCAAATGCAGACTTTTAAAATAATCAGGAAGAAAAAAATTGAACAAAAAGCAGCTGAATTCTGGTATCCAGTGTATCTGGATTTCTCTGGTAACAGTACATTTCAAAACAAATTTTTACCTCCTGTACTGGGTTTGTCCTAATTCAGCTTTTTTGATATCTGATGGAACTTTCTTTCTGTGAAAAGGAATATACTTGATGAATGTTCCACTTGCCTTGTTAGCAATTTCTTCTTTTAGAAGATTCGGGGAGCAATGATGAGGGACATGTGACCGGATGGAGAGTGTGCTGATGAGCTCAGATTTTCAAAGGGCATGTGCAAGATGAGAGATGAGGGACACAGAATCAAACTAAATGTACAAAGACTTAGCAAAGCCCAGTAAGAGCTATATCTGGGAAGCTAAAGCCTTGAATCTCTAAGGCTTCTTTAAAAATGCTAAGAACAATGAAAAAGGATTCCTGTAGTTTATACAGAGAATGGGCCTTCTGCTCAGGGCTGGAACCACAATGTTAACAGATAGGAAAAAAGAAATAACAAATGGTAAAATAAAATCAGAATAATATGTTTACAAAGGAACTAGGAATGAAAACGTGATTAGGATGTAGGCCGACCACAAAGATAATGCAGAAATCCTAGGCCAGCCACAAAGGAGTTGTTACTACCCCTAGGATTGAAGGGACGTGAGGAGAGGTTGCCAGAATCTGGAAGGAAAGAGAATCGTATGGACCAAGAAGCCTTGAGAGAGAGCAGTAACCTCCAAGAGAGGGACTTTGCAGGAATGGGGCAGCGGTGGGTTGCCTAAGTCCCTGCCCTTCCCTCCAGTCTCTTGTGTGGAGTCCCCTTGGCCAAATCCATCTGGAATCCAGAGGTCAATGGAACCTTTTAATGGAGAACATCCAGGGAAGTTCCCAGGGTAGAGGGCAGAGGGCAAAGTGGAAAAGGGTGAGCATGAAACTAGGGGATGCGCTGTTCCCCAGAAGATGGCTGGCATGCTGCTTCAATGACACTGTGCTTCTAAAACCACTGTATGAAGTGAATACCAAATATTAACCACCAGCGCATCTGTAAAGCATAGACTCTTCACAGCATCTCTCTGGCTCTAGCTACTTTTGCTTCGCTTAGCCATTTTATCTGAGCCAATGCGGATGGTGCCACAAGCCTTCAATTCTGCAAATATTTCTGGTACAAAATGCCTTCTTGCTAGATAGCAGCAATGCAACAATGTTTCTAGGCCTCTCTAGGTTTTAGCAGGCTGAGAAGAACCACATGCCTGATTACTATGCAGCCTACAGCTGAGACAGCTGACACTGAAGATCATGTTTCCCTTCCATTATGTAGCCTTGGTACTGGGAAGCAGCCACCCAGCCAGGAACTACCTCACCCAGACTCACATTCTAGTCCTGGCCAATGAAATGAGAGGTGATGTGTGTCTGCAGAGCCAAGACTGTTAGTATGCAGTGTGACCTCATACTCACAGTGACAATGGAGATCAGATGCAAAAACTAAGATGCCACATAGGATAGACCCAAATATCTAAGTCACTACTTACCTAAAAACATTCTGCCATGTGACCAGGAATAGCCACAGTTTGAAAGTGACATGTAAACTTTTATTTTGGTAAGAGTTGATTGATTCTTTATTATAGCAGTTGGCCTGTCCTGACTAAAGGAAGGCCTTTTACTCTGTAGTGACCTCCTGTAATCCCACTGTCAAATTCCCCAGGCTTGGCTTCAAATTTATAATAGCTAGAAAAAAAGACTGGAGTAGAAAATTGTCTACTTGCTGTCTCACCAAGATTTTCCTGTTTGACCATCTTATAGGAAATATTTGATTAGATTTCTTCTGTTAGAAAACATCCAAATAATTTCTTTTTTCTGGAGTTCTGGAATCATATAAAAGATATAGTAGTTGGAGTATAAGTTCTACCACTTACTTCTGCTGCCTGACCTTGGGCAGATCCCATCAGCTTTCTTCCCCTGTCAAACAAGGATATTAATAATGCCTCTCTGTCAGGTTGTTATGAGGATCAAAAAAGATAAGGGATGTGGAAACATTTTGTTCACAACAAAGCTTTAGACAAAATTAGTTCTCATCTCCAGTAACAGGGAGTCAAGTTGCATTTGCCTTTTTAAGTTCCTTCTCTCTGGTCATGGCGCTATGAAGTTAATTCCCCCCTCCCTTTCTCCCAGGTGGCCAGGTTCACTTCCTTCCACTCTTTCTCACCTCTGTTAACAGGAAAATAGTTCTTTTCACTGGAATTTTTGCAATTTGAGTTTGGCCCAAGGAAGAATGATTTTTAAAAAATGAATCCAAAACAAATTAATAGAAATAATTTCTGTACATCTTGGGGCCATGGTTTACAATAAAGCTCGTTCTTTGCCCTGGGCTGTGGTTTCACACTGAAGTTGTTGAATTTCTTATGTGCAACCCCCTCCGAAAGAAAAACATATACATATAATCTCCAAAGCCCTGTCCATTGTTTTCAATAGAATATGGGTTTTGTTGTTGTTGTTGTTGTTTTCAATTTCCTCTGTGTTTATAAGTAGGGTTTTTAAAAATCACGGTGTTCTTTTTTAACTCAAGACATAAATAGTGAATCCAGTTCATTTCTCTTGTTTTATAAATGAGGAAAGAGAAGCCCAGAGATATTTCAGGACCCAGTTTAAGTATCACGTCCTCCAGTAAGTTTTCTCAGTGTTCTCTTCTCCCTCACAGGCTGAGCGGGGTACCCTTCCTCTGCCACAGAACTTAGTAATAGACAGAACAAGATTCTGAACTCCTTGGAGAAAGGAACCAATTCTTCTCTGCATCTCAGGGATCTTGGACCTCCATGTAAACTCCAGCCACCAAGTGCTTCTATATCACTGTCCCAAACTGTGTCACATGATCACCCTTAGCTTGCCAAGGAGGTTAAGAATGAGATTTCTTTTTAACAGGGCACATTACCTCCCCTCAAAAACTCAGGGACCTGTGAGAAAGTAAGAAGGGGAGATGAATATTAAGTTGGCCACTCACAGTGTATGCTGCTGGCTGTGACATAGTAGAAGCCTGATAACTCTTTGGAGGCTGAATGACAGCACTGGACACTCAAGGCTGAATGAGTAAACCAGTTCATCCTAGAGGCAGAAGAGAGATTGGGTCTTAGCTATTCTGAGTTTCCACCCAAAGCTCTTTCTACCCCTAGTATACTACCTCAATATTATAAATCGAATAATATGAGTATTTGGTTCTGCATTCTTTTCAAGAATCATCCTTCTATCTCTCTCAGTATCTGAATTCCTCTAAAAGATATGTAACTAATCCTATTATTGGGGGGTTTTCTTTCCAATTCCTCTGTAGTATTCACCCAAAAACCTTAGTAGCAGGAATGTGACATTGATGGAAATCTAATAAATTGAAGATCTTTGTGGGGTTTGTGGGGTTTTCCCAGTTTTTGACTTGACTTACTTCTAGACTCAAATTTATTATGATAGATAACTCTCCCTCACCCAACACTACAGAGTTATTAATAACTTGCACTGCTGAATAAATCAAGAGACCCTGAAAAATGTGGAGTAAGCATTTGTTATGCACATTTGGGACTTACCAAATTTCTACATTTGAAGGTCTAATATTAGGATTCATATGTTGTGCAAGGTTTTGCAAAGGAAAAGACATTTCACATCTTTCCGACTTTGAAAATAGGGTATACTTTGCATGCAAACAAGTCTATGTGAGTATAGTGATTTTAAATAAATTACCAAGAGACAAGCTTTGCGTAAACTATAAGAAACATTGTTCCAAGATTATTTTAAAAGCAGAAAATGAAATTAGGTGCAAGAATTTACACCCACTAGTGAGTGAGGAATTGGAGAAGGAAATGGCAACCCACTTCAGTGTTCTTGCCTGGAGACTCCCAGGGACGGGGGAGCTTCGTGGGCTTCTGTCTATGGGGTCACACAGAGTCGGACACAACTGAAGCAGCTTAGCAGTGAGTGAGGAACAGCTTTAGATTGGGTTCTACTGATAATTAGCAGTGTGACCTTATGGAACTCTACCATTCAGGGGCTTTAGTTCTGTAAGAGAAGAGGGTTGTACTAGGTGATCCTCAAAGTCCTGTCCAGTCTAAGTTCTATGATTCTATTTCTCATGCAGTAAGATCAAAGAGCTAATTTGTTAAGTTATATGATGGCCAAATCCTGCAAAGGCCATGCTAACCTTTTGCCAGTGTTATCCTTGGATTTAAGGATGATAAATTTTTAAAACATATTTATCATATAATTGTTATTTTGGCATATTATCATTTGTTGGCAATGTACAAACTTGAAATCATCAAAAAACATACTGTTTTGAATTCTACTTTTTTCACTTAACATTTTATCATGATTACTTGTTCATTTTTCCAGTCTTCATAATTATGGTTGCATAATTATGCTGCATTATTCCATTTGGCTGAAAAGCCACAAATTTACAGTCATGCCTCCCTTCCTCTCCTACAACCCAGTTCCTCAACAAATTCTGTTAGCTCTACCTTCAGATTATGTCCAGAATCTGACTACATCTCACCACCTCCATTGCAACTCTCTGTCCAAGTATCCGTTGCCTGGAATACTTACATGATCCTTCATCTGCAATCTTTACTTCCATACTTGCCCACTACAGTGTGGATGCCACACACAGTATTGGAGAGATCATTTCAAAACATTGTCCTATCTTGTCCCTCTTTGTCTCAAGTATCTCCAATGACTTCCCATCTTACTGAGACCAATCCAAGTCCTTCCCAAGGCTTCCTAAGACCCTATATGATCTGTTTCCCTTATAATTCGTAGGCCTCATCTTCAGCAACTGTTTCCCTTGCTCACTCTACTCCTGCCATACAGAGCTCCCTGATGCTCTTACCAAACACCCTCCTGTCCCAAAGGCTTCTGTTCACTACAGCCTCCCTGACATCTGCCTTTTCCCACATATCCCCATCCCCCCTCTCATATATCAGGTCCCTGTTTGAAAGTCACCTCATTAAAGAGGTCTTCCATGACCACCTTATCTAAAGCAGCAACTCCCTCCAACACTCTGAGTCTCTTTATTTTTGTTTATGCCACTTATCACCACCTGACATATTATGTATTTGTTTATGGCCTTTCACCACCACTGTTATCACCCACCAGAAACAGAAGCATCATAAAGGCAAGGATTTTGTTTTGTTCACTGCTGTATCCCCCATGCCCAGAACAGTAAGTGGTCAATAAACATTTGCTCAATGAATGAATTAATTAAAACATTTGATAAATGTAGGACTTCAGGTAAAGTCTTGGTGGTACAAAACTCAGAAGAAAATGTTAGGAGATAGGCAAGACAAACAGATCATATCACAAAGATTCCTGTGTGCTGTGTTTCAGTTTTAAATTTCATATTTGCCTAATCAGAAGCCAAAGAACATCTTTAATCAAGGAAACAACAAAATCATATTTGCATTTTAAAAGCAAACTCAGTAGTGGGGAGAAGGCATTTGAGATGAAGGAGAGAAGGCAATAAAGAAGCTACTACAAAACGCATTAAGAAAGAGAATTCCCTAGTGGTCCAGTGGCTTGGACTCCATGCGTACACTGTGGAAGCCAGGTTCCAGTTCCTTGCTGGAGAACAGAGATCATGAAAGCTGGGAATACAAAGCACTGCCTACTCCCACCCCAAAAAAGGCATTGAGAAAGACCATGCAAACCAGAGCCCATGCAAACCAAAGCAGAAGGAATGATATGGAAGACAGGAGGGGATAGATTTCAGAGATATAAAGGAAATAGAATAGTGGGATTTTAAGATTGCTTGTGGGCAGGCAGGACAAGGAAAGGAATGATATCCATGTTTCCAGTAGAGTACCTAGAGTGGGAAGGGTGCCCTCAACAGAAAAAAATGGAGGAATAGATTTAAGGAGGAGAAGATGATGGTGTCAGTTTTGAAATTAAGTTGATCTCTGAGTCTTTCAGGTGGAGATGCCCAATTAGCTTTTGAATACGTAATTCTGGATCTCAAGTGAGAAGTTTGAGCTGGAAGTACAGATGTGGTAGCGTTAGCATATAGTTATTGGAATTATTGCACATTCCTTAGGAAGCTTGTTGGAGAAAGAAGACAAGAGAGGTTTGGGATAGGAACTAGGGGTTGGGGAGACAATGAAGAAAGTGTTGAAAGCTAGAAACAGGAGGGAGTCAATGGTTTTAAGGCCAAAGGGTGTTTACTGGTATCAAGATATAGGAATTCAAGAAATATATGTATTAAAGTGAATCCTTTAAACCTAGACATTGGGAAGATCAAAGATCTTAACAGGAGCAACTTCAGCTTTAAAAACCAAATTTCAATGAAACTACCAAGAAGGAAGTAAAAAAGGCATAGCTAAGAATAAGCCACTTATTTTTGGTAATGATCTCACTTTACCAAGTAAGTTTGCATGCCTACCCACTCAGCCCTAAGAAAACAAAACAAAATAAAGAGGGTAGCTGGTTTTATCTGTGTTAGAGACAGCAGCTCTCTACCCATCATTCTTTATCATCTGCTTCATCAGTAATAGAATTGTGACTTTATTCAGAGCTCCAATATGTTCAGTCAAAAGTCTCCCTCTCTTAGCCTCCCTTTCAGCTAGGGATATATAAGTGTAAATCTTTGGGTGGAGCTTTCAGGAGAGCTGCTTAAAGAAAACAACTTTGCAAGAAGAATGATACAAAAAAGATCTACATGATCCACATAACCATAATGGTGTGATCACTCACCTAGAGTCAGACATCCTGGAATGTGAAGTCAAGTGGGCCTTAGGAAGCATCACCACAAACAAAGCTAGTGGAGGTGACAGAATTCCAGTTGAACTATTTCAAACCCTAAAAGATGATGCTGTCAAAGTACAGTACTCAATAAGCCAGCAAATCTGGAAAACTCAACAATAGCCACAGGACTGGAAAAGGTCAGCTTTCATTCCAGTCCCAAAGAGAAACAATGTCAAAGAATGCTCAAACTATCACACAGCTGCAGTCATCTCACATGCTAGCAAAGTAATGTTAACAGGAGAGAGAGGGGAGCAGGGGAGGCTCACACAGGAGAGAGAGGGGAGCAGGGGGGACTCACAGAGCAGAGGGGACCAGGGGGGACTCACACAGGAGAGAGAGGGGACCAGGGGGACTGACCCAGGAGAGGGGAGCAAGGGAGACTCACACAGGAGAGAGAGGGGACCAGGGGAGACCCACACAAGAGAGGGGACCAGGAGAGACTCACACAGAACCAGTCGAGAGTTGCCCTGGCTCACTGCAACTGGAGAAAAGCCCTCATACGTCAGCTGAGACCCAGCAGAGCCAGAGGCCAGTGAGTAAATAAAGCCCCTCACAAACAGTAACACGGAAGCTTCCCTGGCGGCCCAGGAGGGTAAGACCTCTCCTCTCCATGCAGGAAGTACAGGCTTGATCTCTGGATGGGGAGCTTACTTTCCACGGGCCTTGTGGCCAAAACCCCCAAGACATACAACAGAAGCTATATTGTAACACACTCAATAAAGACTTTATTGTAAAGTAAAAGAAAAAAATAAAAAGAAATTAAAAACAGAAAAATTTAATGTTCAGTTTATAAACTGTATTCTATTTTTAAGTCCATGAATATGTAACTACTTTTAAGAAACCTTAGATTAATGATTCATCCCATTTATAATCATTTTAAATAAACATCTCCTAATAGCCTAAAAAAATGGTTCACATAAAAAGGAAGTTTACAAAAAATAAGCAATAATATTTAGAAAGCTTTTATTTCTGATTACATTGCTGCTATCGACATCTGCTATTTTCAATTATTAATCCATTTTTTGTATCTCACTGATATTTTTTTATTGCCATTGCTGCCATATTTTCAACATGATTTTCCAATGAGATTAGCTTCTGTGTTTGACATAAAATGTCTGGAAACTTACACAGGTTTGCATGAGCTGTGGAGACACTGTGCCAGCTTATTTGAAATATGGACCAAGTGGAGACTTTATTGCAAGACTTACATCTCACTCTTAGCTCTATTGACTCAGAATATGATTCCGGTCTCATCAGGCTAAAGAAAATGCCAAAAAAATAATTCTTCATAAATGCAGCTTATTGGGAGAATGTTATAATCTAAAATCAAGCTCAACATCTGTATCATTGAGGGTGGTGTCACTGGGCTTGGTGACAAGTGTCTCCAGGAGACCGTCTCAGAGACTGAGTGGGAAAGCAATCTGTCATAATTTGGGCAGTGCTATACTAAATTAATAGAAATCTAGTCTGAAATTTAAAGGGGAAAAGCTAAGGACATCGCAGGGGGAGCAAAGACAGGAAAATACAGTTACAGCGTATCCATGAAGGGGCATTGAGCCATGGTGAAAGAGATTAAGGACGTTTGCCTATGCAACATTAAATTTTTACAGATAGACACACTGAATCAGAAAAATATATACATTCGGCAACTCACAGGGCAGATATCAATCTATGTGTCAGTTTCAAAAGTCCATGGAAACTGTGTCTTTTATCCATCAGGATGTGTCTTCTTAGATGATGTACAGCATTTCCACGACAACGAAGCACAGAGATGAGATTGGGGATGAATGAGATTCTTGACACGTGTCCCCAAGGAGGAGAAAAACCCACAGATCTTGGGCCTCCCCTGGTGGTCCAGTGGTTAAGATTTGACCTTCCAATGCAAGAGGTGTGGGTTCGACCCCTGGTCAGGGAGCTAAGATCCCTCACACCTCGAGGCCAAACACCCAAAACTTAAAACAGAGGTGGTGTCACAGATTCAAGAAAGAGTTAAAAAATGGTGCAGATCAAACTTTAAATACAACCCACAGAGCTTTGTAGCCCGGATCCAAGTAGCACCTTCCCATATCGACTCTCCATCTTTCCAGTGCATGGGTAAATGGGGGAAAAAAATCAAACACGGGAAAAGAAAGAAAGAAAAAAAAAAAACAGCTAGATAGCCACGAAATCAGGGAAGGGAGATGCAAGACAGAGGTCCAACCACGAGACACAGAGCTGAAAGAGGGAGAGGAGACGACAGAGGATGAGATGGTTGGATGGCATCACTGACTCGATTGATGTAAGTGTGTGCAGAAGCTCATGTTCTGGGTTCTATTCCTGGTTGGGGAACTAGATCCCTCATGCCTCAGGGGGTAGCCAAAATTTATTTTTTTTTAAATAGGTAAGCATTAAAAAAAAGAGAGAAACTGTTGGATTCCTATAGCTGCTAAAACAACTGTCGCAAAAGATGTAGTGAATGACCACAGCTATCCATTCTCTTACGGTCCAGGAGCTGACGTCTGAAATCTGGGGGCTGTGTCCTTTCTCAGAATATCCAAGGAACCCCTCCCCTATGCCCCTGCCTCCCAGCAGCCCCTGAGATTCCTTGACTTGTCACTTCATCACTGCCATCTCTGCCTCTATCATCACACGAGTTTCCTCAAGTGTTTCCTCTTTCTACGTGGAAGCCTCCTCTCCTGGCACTCAGTCATGTCCCACTCTTGGCGACCCCATGGACTGTAGCCCACCAGGCTCCTCTGTCCATAGGATTTCCCAGGTAAGAATACTGCAGTGGGTTGCCACTTTCTTCTCCGGGAATTGTTTCGGACCCAGGAATTGAACCTGCATTTCCTGGATTAGCAGGCAGAGTTCTTAACAATACACCACCTGGGAAGGCCCTCTGTCCATGTATATTTCTGTATTTCTTCTCTTCTTAGAAGAGGTGAAAGGGAGAAGGGGACGACAGAGGATGAGACGGTTGATATGATACCAGTCATATTAACGGTGAGCCCACTCTACGTCCACATGACATCTTAACTTACATCCATAAGCACTGTTTCCAAATAAGATCACAGTCATAGGAAAGAACCCCAAACAGAGCTACCATATGACCCAGAAATACTACTATCCAGAGAAAACCATCATTCGAAACAATACGGGCACCCCAGTCTTCACAGCAGCGCTACGTACAATAGCCAAGACATGGAAAGAACCAAGCTGTCCATCAAGAGAGGATGGTGGGTAAGGAAGATGAGGTGCATGTATACAATGGACTATTCCTCAGCTGCAAAAAGGAACAAAATAATGCCGCTTGCCACAACATGGATGGACTTAGAAATTATCATACAAAGTGTAGTAAGTCAGACAGACATAAATATCATACGCCATCACTTACCTGTGGAATCTTAAAAAAAGCAGTATAAAAAAAAAAAACCCTTATATACAAAGTAGAAACAGACTCAGAGACTCAAAAACCAAACTTATGGTTGCAAGGTGGGAAAGCAGAGACAGTTCAGTCACTCGGTCACGTCCGAGTCGTCATGATCCCAAGGACGGCAGCACGCCAAGCTTCCCTGTCCTGCACCATCCCTTGGGGATTGCTCAAACTCATGTCCACCCAGTCAGTGATGCCATCCAACCATCTCATCCTCTGTTGCCCCCTTCTCTTCCTGCCTGCAATGTTTTCCATGAAGGAGATCAATGGAAAGGGTGGCGCTGACATACAGACATGACTACATGTTGATAATTAACAAGGACCTACAACCTCAGATATGCAGATGACACCACCCTTATGGCAGAAAGTGAAGAGGAGCTAAAAAGCCCCTTGATGAAAGTGAAGGAGGAGAGTGAAAAAGTTGGCTTAAAGCTCAACATTCAGAAAATGAAGATCATGGCATCCGATCCCATCACTTCATGGGAAATAGACAGGGAAACAGTGGAAACAGTGTCAGACTTCATTTTGGGGGGCTCCAAAATCACTGCAGATGGTGACTGCAGCCATGAAATTAAAAGATGTTTAGTTCTTGGAAAAAAAGTTATGACCAACCTAGAGAGTATATTGAAAAGCAGAGACATTACTTTGATGACTAAGGTCCACCTAGTCAAGGCTATTGTTTTTCCTGTGGTCATGTGTGGATGTGAGAGTTGGACTGTGAAGAAGGCTGAGCACCGAAGAATGGATGCTTTTGAACTGTGGTGTTGGAGAAGACTCTTGAGAGTCCCCTGGACTACAAGAAGATCCACCCAGTCCATTCTGAAGGAGATCAGCCCTGGGATTTCTTTGGACGGAATGATCCTGAAAGTGAAACTCCGGTACTTTGGTCACCTCATGCGAAGAGTTGACTCATTGGAAAAGACTCTGGTGCTGGGAGGGATTGGGGGCAGGAGGAGAAGGGGACGACAGAAGGTGAGATGGCTGAATGGCATCACAGACTCGGTGGACGTGAGTCTGAGTGAACTCCGGGAGATGGTGATGGACAGGGAGGCCTGGCGTGCCGCGATTCATGGGGTCGAAAAGAGTCGGACACGACTGAGCGACTGGACTGAGTTGAATTGAACCCTGTAGCACAGGAACCCCTACTCAAAACTCTGTAACGACCTATCAGTGAAAGGATCTAAAAACCGTAGCTACATATATACTCGTGACTGGCTCACAGTGTTATATATCACAAACCAACAATATTGTAAATCAACTAAAACCCCAGGAAAAATTTCTCCAGGAGATAGTGGAAGACAGCAGAGCCTGGTGGGCTCTGTTTCACGGGGTCCCAAAGATTCGGAGTTGACTTAGCAACTAAATAACAACCAGCCAATCCAGAGTTGGGAAATCAGCAATAACACTGTGCTACATTAGCTACTGGAAGATCTTACAAAGAGCTCAAAGGCAATTTTGAAAACTGTTTCCTTTCAGAGGACGGTGATGGGTTGGGGGGGGGATGGCAAACTGAAATTCACAGTGCGATGTTAGTATCATCTCGTCTAAATTTGGCAGTCACATAATCCATTGTAACTCGCCTATTTTCACAAGAGTATCAATCAAGTGGCAGATATTTTGACAGGGTGTACATATCATGAAACAAACAGCATCAAAAATGAGAGCAGTCACTCAAAGTTTCAAATTCAAAACATTGGGGAAAAATGTCTTTAATGTTTTCCGGATATCAGTATGTTTTTCATAATTTCACCTTGTGGTGTATAAGACAGCGAGAGGAAGTCTCAAAAAAAAAAAAAAAAAACCACCACATACAAATTCTGAAGATGACGTGTGCTGTGTCCCTGCAACAGAAGCTTTTTAAAGTGTTGCTCCTGCAAAAGACATTTTCAAAACGTAGGAAATAGCACTTCCCGTCTGGTAGGGTGGATGAGAATCTGCCGGTCAATGCAGGAGACAGGCGTTTGACCCCTGGTCCAGGAAGATCCCACGTGCCACAGAGCAACAAAGACAGGAGACCCTGCTGGCTGCAGACACAGACAGCACGGGCTGGTCCCAGCGGAGTCCACTGAAGTCCCAGTGCAGCCAGAAATAAAGAAATGATTCTTCAAAAAGTTATCCAAAACTTTAATCAAAAAAAAATCCATATAAGTGCTTTAATATCTACTTAAAATATGAAGTAAAATGAAAAGGTCACTTCTCCATACATGAATTGCGACCAGTCGTACAGCTCTCGACATTTAATCTGACGCGGCCCGTCATGTTTTATGCTCTGCAATTTCATATATTATGAGTCTTAAAGGTAATAAGATATGAGGAGATATCTACATGCGGGGTAAGTTCAACTGATAAAGAACCTGCCTGCTAATGCAGGAGATGCAAGAGACTCCTGGCTTGGGAAGATCCCCTGGAGAAGGGCGTGACAACCCAGTCCAGGATTCTTGCCTGGAGAATCCCATGGACAGCGGAGCCTGGTGGGCTACGGTCCATGAGGTTGCAAAATAGACATGACTGAGCGTCCGAGCCCTGAATGAATCCTCAGTGGATCCAGTTACTGCTTATTCTCACACAGCTTAAAAGTTCAGATACAGGTGTGCTCACCTGTCTGCATGGTTAGGGCTGAAGTCTACACGGACGTGATGCTGGACCAGTGAGCATGATGGCTGGTAACTGAAAAAGTTCTAGCGACTCGGTCACTTTACAGAATGCCTTTCACACAAAAGACCATCTCACACATTTGCATTCAAGACAGCGGTAGGAAATACTGTAAGAAACTGTCTCTCCTTTTTCTTAAAAGATTGTTTGGACCTGGATCATTTTGAAAAGTCTTCACTGAACTTTTTACAATATGTCTTCCATTTTGCATTCTCTGTTTTTTTTTTTTTATTTTTTTCCTGGCCACTAGGCACGTGGGTTATCGCAGAGACCAGGGATTGAACCCTCACTCACTGCACTGGAAGGCAATGTCTTGACCACCGGATCACCAGGGCTATCCCCCATTTCTCACTAACGAGAAAGAAACCTGCTGCTTTCTAGTAGCAGAATTTATTTCAGGCAGAAGCAAAACCGCCCTGTATAGGAAGGACTCTTTTATTTGAGCGTTCACGTGAAGTGTGAAAAATACGAGTGAGTAATCCTACCTTTCATCTTTATAGAGCTGTGGAATTTACATAGTGCTTTCCAAGCATTTTCTCTTTTTATTCTTTCAGAATTAAAAAAAAACCTGAGAGGAGGATAAGCGTTATTAACTCAGTTTTATGGGGAAGAAAACGTAGCCGCAAATCATCACGGGAGCTG